>JAIVFJ010000253.1:0-88667 GCA_025765615.1 Zopfochytrium polystomum | reverse complement strand
AACCCCGCTAACCCTAACCCTAACCCTAACCCTAACCCTAACCCTAACCCTAACCCTACCCTAACCCTAACCCTAACCCTAACCCTAACCCTAACCCTAACCCTACCCTAAACCCCTAACCCTAATCCTAACCCTAACCCTAACCCTAACCCCTAACCCTAACCCTAACCCGTTTTGGTGGGTTCGCCTCCGCCACAGGAGGTGTACGTTTCTTCCGGTTGGACGGGATGGGCCGAATGGGGGTGAAGTGGGTGTAGGATCGGATCGCTGAAGCGGTTGCTTCAGCGTGAACTCGTCGAAGGGCGCTGTCCAGCAGGGAGTAGTCGTCGGGGCTGAGGTGAGCGAGATCGACGTGGAATCGTCGGGAAACTGGGTGGGGGCAGTGAGAGCACTGGATGGATAGGCGCTGGATGCTCGAGACTGAGTTTGCTCGTCCCGCGAGGCCCTTGGAGATGAGGGGGCGGTGACAGCGGTTGCAGGTGATGCGTTTCTGATAAAATTTGAAGAGCGATCGCTCGAGAGCGTGGAATTCGTGCGACGTATGAACCTCAAATAGACGGCGCGGGAACTCGCGCGTCGAGGCAAGGGGAGTCGCAGGTGCTGTTGAAGACTGAGATGACGAGGATGCGGCGGGGGCTGGCGCAAAAGTAAGGGTTGTTTGTTTCTTAGGGGGCTGTGACACGCTGATGGTGTCTTCGACCTCGACTTCCGCTTGCGAAGGCGCCCTCGACCTTGTCTTCCAACAAAGTCGGGAACGTATCGAAAGAAAAAGTCCCCTCCCTAACCCTAACTTTTCAATGGAATTTATTCGCTCCAACCCCCCCCCAAGAGAAGAGGTGAGGAATCTGCAACTTGAAAGTTAAAAAAGTACATGCATATAAAGGAGAAGAAAGAGAGTCCAAGAGGTCAGAGGAGGAACATGTGAGAGAGAGAGAAAGCCAAAGAAGAAGAAAAACAAAGAGGCCAAGGTGAAGAGAAGAAATCTGAAAAAACAGTAGAAATAAACTTAAACCAGACAACAGCTTAAAGACATAAAGACAACACAACAAAAAACAAATAGAAAACAAATGATGAGGCAACAGAAACAGACACTCATCCACCTCCCACTGAAGCACCGCTCTCTGTATCAGAGTCCACCCATCCGGATCCGTCCGGCTTCCCCGTCACTCCTTGAGTCTCCTTAGTCAGCCACCTGTTCCTCGATTCCCTAAACCCCTTGTTGCGCACTGGATCCCAGTGTGCACGCAGGGCTTCCCTAGCTTGCCGCCGCACCAGCGCCATCTGCATGCGAGTCCTCAAATCCGCCCTCCTATCATCCACTGTCCCTGCTTCCATCAAATAATCTGCCTCCTGTTCTGCTGTGGTCTCTGAAGCATCCACAAAGTCCCTCATTCCAGCGCATTCCACTCGAATCTTTGCAATCAGCCTAGCAAGCTTCATCCCCAGCTTCTTTGAAGCAACCCTCGTCTCCTGAGGGATCTTATCCGCATCATTGGCTGTGTAGGGCGCCCAGAAAGTCAGCGTCTGCAGCAGCAGATCCAGCACTGTGATGTTCCTCCTCGCCTGCTCCATGCTTGGGATGGACTCAGGGTGGTCCGCCTCCAGGAGGCGGCGCACACCTGAACACTCCAAGGCATGGTTCCTGTCCAGCTCAGCATCACACTTCTTGCACTTCTGGTGATAGGCAACACGGCCACCCATCCAAGCCACAAGGCATCTCAACCACCTCCTGTTAAACATTGCACCAGAACGAACCACCTGGCAGGGCCCCCGGTGAGGGGGGACCACCAGGGGTGCTGCCACTCCAGTCAAGTTGGCCTTTTCCTTATACTTCTCAAGTGACACAGTGTGCATCTTCTGCATAGCGACAGCATCAATGTTCTTGGGCTCAGATCTGGTGACTTCAAGGTCATACGGATAAGTCCTGTGTCTGACAAACGGAATCTGTGCCAAGGCCTTCCGTGGCACTGACCCAAAATATAGATCCACATCCGGTGTGAACAGAGTGAGCCTGGTGAGGGATCCTGCAGGAGCCCGCCGCCCCCGCTCCGCCATGTGCCTGTACATGTGTGCGGTGGTGTTTCTCTGGTCCTGAGTGTGGTGCAGTCTGTAGAAATATCTCGCGTTCAACATTTTGTTGCGTGCAACCATAGGCACCACTCCAAGAATCAGATGCATTGCCACAGTGCTGGATGTTTTCCCAAAAGACAAAGCCTGGCGCAAACACATGTCCTGGACCTTCTGGGCCGGGGCCAAGAAGGCCTCTGAATTTGGCCTCAGTGCAAACCCATACTCCAGCATGGGCCGCAGAAAGCACATGTACACCCTGTACGCATTCACAGGCCGGAATCCCCAGCCATTGAACCCTCGAGATTTCAGAAACTGAAGCATCTTCTCAGTCTTCTTCACCCTCATCTGCAGAGACGTCTCAAAGTCGATGCCGTTGCAATCACGCACAAGTCCCAGCTGCAGTGTGGTCTTCTCCTGGGGGAGCACCACCCCATTCATCTGCAATCTCAAGTTTCGTGTCTTGGAAACAACAACACATTTTTGTGCTGCAAAGGTCATGCCCCGCCTCTGGGACCAGTTGTGGACTTCATCAAGCAGATTCTGAAGGACAGCCTTGTTCCTTGCAAACACTGCAGAGTCATCAGCAAACAGCAGAGAGTTGATCTTCAATCCACCACATTCCAACTGGCTGTGGGGCACCCTAGAGAGCGCCTCAGGCAGCGAGTTGATGGCAACATTGAACAGCATTGGGGACAGCACAGTTCCCTGTAGAAATCCCCGCGTCACTGGAATCTGATCAGACTTCTGTCCCATGACCAGAAGCTGGCACGCATTAAAGTCAAACAAGGATCTGAGAATCGGCAGCAACTGGTTCCTGGTGAACTCAGGACTCTTGTCATTCTTGGCATTCCAGATGGATTCCCACACGTAGTTCCTGCTTGTGCAATCATAGGCAGCCTTGATGTCCAAGTACACCACAGTCAGATCAGGGTACTGTTGCTGAAGCTCATGAAGAGTGAATGCCTGGTCCATGGTGGACCTGTGGCGCCTGAAACCACCCTGTGAGGGGTGGATCATTCCTTCAACCACTCTTTCCACCTGCGGGGCCAACACCCGCTCATACACCAGCCTCAACCTTGAGCACAGAGAAATTGGCCTGTAGTTTGCCACATCAGTGTTCACCCCCTTGTTCTTGTACACAAGGGCAACATTCGCGATCCCCCAGAGTGTGGGAACCACCTGGAGGGCTGCAAGCAACTGGAAGAATCTCTGCAACACAGGAGCCACCACATGTGGGGCAATGCACACCAGTTCGCCAAACAGGGCATCCTCCCCTGGGGCCTTGCCCCGGGGTGCAATCTTGCAAGCCTCTTCCACGGCATTCTTCTTGATCCAGGCAACTTCAGATTGCTTCAGAGGCACCATGGGCCGTTCAGCACTGCAGGCAGCTAAGACATTCTGGTTGACGGCATCAGTACCAGTTGGCTCATGGCCAATGGTTCCCCTAAAGTGATCAGCATAGTCTGGAAGTTTCTGAGGGTCAAGGGCACAGTGAGTGCGCTCCACTCTGGATTTCTGACACTTGATTCTCTTGGCTTCCGCAGCAAAGTCCTTGACAGCTAAATCCTGCACAGCAGAGTACACCCTCTTCCTGTAGCGTTTGATGGCCACCTTTGTCAGCCGGTTCCACTGCCTGAACTTTGCCCAGGCGTCCTTCTGCCCGACAGGATCATCATCAGGGTGGGCTTCAGCCTCCATGCGCGACAAGTCCCGCCGGCGCTTCAGCTCCTCCAAATGCTTCTCCTCGACATCAGGGCCGCCTGCACCGCCCCTAAACTTGGTCTTCCCAGCCACTTGGACTCCAGTGTCCACAAGCCACTTCACCACCAACTGAGATACAGAGTCTGCACAGGCACGTCGGCGCTCAAAAGACCACTCCTCCTGAGCTACAGCAGCAGCATTCAAAGTCTTCCACGCTGAGTGAATCTCTTGTCTCAAGGGCTTCCTGGTCTCTGCAAGTTTCTTCTCATACTGGACTTGTCTCAGCATCAGCCTGCGCACATTCAGTCTCTCAAAGGGTGGTTTCATGGTCAGGTGTGTTCGAATCTCAAAAGTGAGCATCCTGTGGTCTGTGAAAGGCAAGTGTTCCTCAGGTGCGTCATGGACAACCAAGTTATGCACAGCTCCAAGTCCAGCTCGATTCACAAGGAGCAAGTCAGTGACTCCCCTGCCTGCAGGGCCAGCAAGTCTGGGTGAGAAGGTGGTCCACTGGCCCCGAACGGGCTCAACCCTGCTCCATCCTGAACCATCAGTCCAAGTGCGCCACCAGTCCACCCTGTTCCTGGGTTGTGAGTGAGCACATCCGTACTCCTGCAGTGAAGTGTTGAAATCTCCAATGATCAGAAAGGGTGCCTGGGGATTAGCCCCTGCAATCCTGTCTGCTGTGGCTGAGAATGACTGAAGCACCTCCAAATCCGTCGAGGGTGCAAAGTACACCACTGCCATGATAATCTCCGACATCCTTGCAATAATCCACTCCCCCTTTGTGTCCTTCTCCAGAGTCTGGACCACCAGGTCCTCCTCCATCCTCTTGCCCTTATGAATGGACACCCCCTTCTTGCCCTTATGCCCGATCGCCTGGCGTACCACATACTCCAGGGGCGGACCCCGTGAATCAGCCACCAATCCCCTCAACGGGTTATTCTCCACCACAGTAAGCCCAGTGTCCGCCAACAAAATATAATCTGAATGGAAATCTGAGAATGCTTGATCGATGTTCTTGACATGTCCTGAGAGCGAGCAGTTCAAGTTCACAAATCCAAATCTAAGTCCATCAATCATCAAGCATCTCGTCGGCACCACTGGAAGCTCCTGTGTCTTCAGCCCCACGGGGCTTGGGTGTCTCTAAAGGTTCTGCCTCCGTCTCCGGCTCCTTCCCCTTGGCAGGAAAGTGTGACGGGTCGCGAAGCTTCACCTTCAGGTCAGCCACAAACTGGCGGGGCACAAATTCACAGATAGACTTCGCCAGCAGCACAGAGGGACGGAATGTCGGGTGGTTCAGAATTCCAGCAATGCGGCTCACAAATGCTCGGGCAGCAGCAGCTTCAGCCTCGGCCCCTGATCGGAGGCGCGAGGGTTTCCATGGCTCACACTCCTCGTCAACCACAACCTCAGCCTTTTTACAGGCGGCAACAAACTTGGCTCTCTCAGATTCCAATACCCAACACTCCATCAAGGAGGCATGTCTTCCAATCACAGAGATTTCAGGTACTCGGGGGAATCCATTTGCAGCAGTGAACAAGAGTCTGAGACTGTGGCGAGGGGCAGCCCTGCCAACATCTGCTAGGTTCGGCCGGATATATACTGGGACATACTTCGCTCCGGCGAGGGACCACGCAGGTGGGACATAGTCCGGCGCCGCACGGCGGGCCTCAACCACGGAGGATCTGGGTCTGAAAATCTGCTTGAGCTTGGTCTCTGCATCAACCTTGGGGTCGGTAATCCGTACCTAGGAGGGAGTTGAACCCTCAGGCCCCCCAACTGGGGCTCAACTTTATTCACTAGGCACCGTGAAACCTTGAGCATGCTTAGCACACCGGTAGCCGCTCTCATCAGTCGCGCCGGTCAGTATAGTCTCCTTAGCTGTCCTTATGGGGAGCCGTCATTGGAGGACATCACTCAACTTAACCGCGACGGCCCAGTACCTGGGTAGCGTGCCAGGTACCTTCCCGTTATTTGAGCTACCTCGCACGGCTTTCACCGTACTAACCACCAGGGGCTACCAGAGGAGGGTCGGGGTGTCCTTATCGGATGGTTTTTAGACGCTCTTCCCCTCTGACCTTTGCCGGGATCGAACCGGCGCCCCTCACCAGCAAACTCAGAGGTGTTAACCAACTGAGCTACTCCTAACCCTAACTTTTCAACGGGATTTATTCGCTCCAACCCCCCCCCGAGGGAGAGGGTGAGGGATCTGCAACTTTGAAAGTTAAAAAGTGCATACATATGAAATAGGAGAGACATGTCCAGAGGCAAGAAAGAGGTGCCAGGTAGAGAATCAAAAGGCAGAAAAACAAAGGACAGCAACTAGGTCAACAAGAAAAAGAGGAGAGGATCCACAGAGGTGAGGTGAAATTTAACAACAAGAAAACAAATAGAAAACAAATGAGGTTCGAAGGACTGCACCTGAAACACTGCACAAACTGTCACCCAGTTCCAGCCTCCTCCTCTGAATCAGAGTCCACATGCCCATTGCCGTCCACTGTCCCCTCAACCCCCTCCGTTTCCTTCTTCTTCCACTTCTCCCTTGACTCCCGCCACTGTTTGTTCCGTACTGGATCGTAGGTGGTGATGATGACCGACCTTGCAAGCTTGCGCACCCTGGCTGCTGCCATCCGTTCCTGAATACTCATATCCTGTCGGTCCACACGACCTGCCTCCACCACAACCTCTGCCTCCTCTGCTGCTGTTGTCTCTGAAGCATCAGTGAAATTCGCAAGTCCTCCACACTCAACGCGCATCTGCATGATCATTCTGGCCAACTTCATTCCCATCTTCTTGGAGGCAATGCGAGTCTCCTTAGAGATCTTGTCCTCAGCTTTGGCACTGTAGGGGGCCCAAAAGACCAGCGACCTTAGGCCCAAATCCACTGCTGAAATGTTCAAATCCTGTTGCTCTGCAGTGGGAATCAACTCAGGATGCAGCCTCTCCAGCCTGTCCTTAACACCTGAACACTCCAAAACATGCCTCCTAGTGCACTTCTCTGCACAGCCAGCCCTTGCACACTGTTGGTGAAATGCTACCATCCCAGCCATCCACATCAGCAGGTGTCTGAGCCACTTCCTGTTGAATGCCGCACCAGATCGAATAACTTGGCATGGCCCCATGTGTGAAGGCACCTCCAAAGCCTGAGCCACCCCTGTGGGGGAGGATTTCTTCTGGCACCTCACCAGGGCCCTCTTGTGCATGGCCAGCATGTCTGCAGCCTCAATGTTCTTTGTTCTCATCACAGGCAACTCAATGTCATAGGCCTTGGTTGTGGGGAGCACAAGTGGCAACTCCACAAAGGAGGGCCGCCTCACCGAGTTCAAGAAATCCTGAATATCCGTATAGTCAAGCGAAAACTTTGTCAAGGACTGTCCCACAGAGGCCCCTGAAGCAATCTTTTCCACCATGTGCCTGTACATCTGAGCCGTTGTGTTGCGAGCATCCTGAATGTGGTGCAGTCTGAAAAAGTATCTGGCATTCAGCATCTTGTTCCTGGCTGCCACAGGGACCACTCCAAACATCAGATGCAGGGCCGCCCCTGAGGAGGTCTTCCCCAGTGACAACGCCTGCCGCAGGCACTTGTCCTGCAACTTCTGTGCATCCTTCAGCTGTGTGTGAGTCAGGGGGCGCAGTGCAAACCCATACTCCATCATTGGTCTCAAGAAACACATGTAAACCCTGTAAGAGCTCACGGGCCTGAAGCCCCAGCCATTGAAACCCCGAGCAGCCAAAAAGGCCAGCATCTTTTCTGTTTTCCTCAGTCTCATGGCCAGCGATGCCTCAAAGTCAATACCCCTGCAGGTGCGCACAAGACCCAACTGGGTAGTAGACTCCTCCTGGGGAATCTCCACTCCATTCATCTTCAACTTCAAATTCTTCTTGGCTGAAACTGCAACACACTTCTTGGCAGCAAATGTCATCCCCCGCTTAAGGGACCACTCATGCACCTTGTCTAGCATTCTCTGAAGTACTGTCGCATCCTTGGCAAAAACTGAGGAGTCGTCTGCAAAGAGCAGCGAGTTGAGCGAGGTTGCATTAAATGTCAGCATGTGGTCCCTGAAAGACATGGCCAATGTCTGAGGCAAGGAGTTGATGGCAACATTGAACAGCATGGGTGACAGGACTGTGCCTTGGAGAAATCCTCTTGTCACTTGGATCTGAGCAGACTTGTTCCCAAGTACCAGCAGCTGGCATGCATTGAAATCAAACAAAGATCTGAGGATCGGCAGCAGTTGAGTCCTTGTAAAGTCACAACTCTTGTCATTCCTGGCAAACCAGAGGGAGTCCCACACCAGACTCCTGTTTGTGCAGTCATACGCAGCCTTAATGTCCAAATACACCACATGCATCTGGGGGTTGAGCTGCTGAAGCTCATGCAAAGTGTAAGCCTGGTCCATGGTGGAACGCTTTCTTCTGAAACCTCCCTGCGCCCTATGGATCATGCCTTCAACCACGCGCTCAACCTGGGGTGCAATCACTCGTTCAAACACCAGTTGCATCCTTGAGCACAAGGAGATGGGTCTGTAGTTTGCAACATCGCTGTTGAGCCCCTTGTTCTTGTAGACCAAGGCCACATTGGCCACAGACCACAGAGAAGGAACCACATGAAGAGAGGCCACAAGCTGAAAGAATCTGTGCAGGACTGCAGCAACCAAGTGCGGAGCAATTGAGACCAACTCCCCAAAAAGCATGTCTTCTCCAGGGGCTTTGCCCCTGGGGGCATTCTTGCAGGCTTCTTCAACATGAACCTTCTTAATCCAGGAGACTTCAGACTGCTTCAGAGGGACTTTGTTCACAGTAACCGCTGATTCTTCCAGAGCCACGGCGTCAGGGACATCAGTTCCAGTTGGATCATGCCCTATGGTTGTGCGGAAATGATCTTCGTAATGGCCCATCTTCTGGGGGTCAAGGGCACACTGGCTCCTATCTGAACGAGCCTTCTGACACTTGATGCGCTTAGCCTCACCAGCAAAGTCACGCACAGCAGAGTCCTGGACAGCTGAATATACACGCTTCCTGTACCGCTTGATGGCAATCTTCACGATCTTATTCCACTGACGAAACTGAGTCCAGGCCATCTTCTGCCCCACAGGATCATCCTCTGGGTGAGCCTCAGCAGCCCTTCGCGCCTCCACTCGACGGTGCTTTAGCTCCTCCAGATGCTTCTCCCGGACCTCTGGTCCTCCAGATCCACCCCTAAAGCGAACTTTCCCAGCCACCTTAACAGCATTGTCCATGAGCCACTGCATGACCAAGTCTGAAACAGCATCCACACAAGCCAAGCGCCTCTCATAAGTCCAGAGCTCTCCGGCCTCAGCGGCAGCTTCAACTTCTTTCCAAACTGAATGAATCTGGGCTCTGATGGGTTTCCTGGTCTTCTCAAGGCAGCTAGCATACTTGGTCTGTCTCATCATGAGCCGACGAACATTCAGGCGCTCAAACGGGGGCTTGGTGGTCAGATCCCCATTGAAGGTGAAGGTCAACAGCCTGTGGTCTGAGAATCCAACATACTCTGAAGGGTCATCATGGACAACTAGGTTCTGAACAAAGGGGAGAGCATGCTGGTTGACAAACAGAAGATCAGTGACCCCCCGTCCACCAGGTCCACCGGCCCGTCCCTCTGTCATTGTGGTCCACTGGCCACGAACCGGCGCTACCCTCCTCCACTGGGAAGGGGGTCGCAGCCAGTCCTGCAGCCAGCAAACGCGTTCAGCAGGAGCAGAGGTGCGGCATCCATATTCACGCATCCAAATGTTGAAGTCTCCAATGATCAGAAAGGGTGCTGCAGGCATAAGAGTGCTAACTTGACTAACTTGATCTTGGAATTCCTGCAATGACTCCAGAGGTGCGCTTGGCGCAAAGTATGTCAATCCAACAATCAGCTCCGACATCTTCACAATTATCCATTCTCCCTTGGGGGACCTGTGCAGGGTCTGCACCACCAGGTGGGCATCACTGTCCAGATCCCCGCTCACCACAACAGCCACTCCCTTCTTTGCCCTTGTTCCAACATTCCGCCCAGGTTGATAAGGAGGGGGAACCCCCCTTGCCTCAGCAACAACACCCTGAACTGCACTCATACTGTCAGAACTCCACATTCCAATATCTGAAAACAACATATAGTCTACTTGAAAATCTGAAAAAATTCCTTGAACTTGATCTGAATGTCCAGCTAAGGATCCATGGGCATTCAAAAATCCAAATCTCAATGACTTGCTCATGTTTCCATGGCATTGGCATCGCCTGCACGCACAGCAGTGGGTTCAGTCTCAGTTTCCTTCCCCTTCCCCTTCGCACCAGAAGGTGCAGATGGGTACAGAGAGAGATCCTTCAACTTCCCCCTCAAGAGTGTCTCCAATTTCTTTGGCACAGATGCATAGATAGACTTGGCAACATTTGGTGGCGGTCTGAAGAATGGATGGTTCAGGATCCCAGCAACGCGGCGGATATACGCCTGCACAGCTGATTCCCTAGCTTCAGGAGAATCCTTCAACTTCGAGGGCATCCAGGGCTCACAATCAGTGTCCACAGCAATCTCAGCATCAGCACAAGCCTTGATGAACTTCTCCTTGTCCCCCTCATACACCCAGCATTCCATCAGAGCAGCATATTGGCCAATGACTGAAATTTCTGGAACTCTAGGGAAGCCCTTCTCAGGTCTGAACACAAGTCTCATGCTGTGGCGGGGGTTAGCCCGACCCACATCTGAAAGGTTAGGTCGAATGTATACTGGAACAAACTTAGCCTCGGGCAGCGACGACTCAGGCCGGACGTAGCCCGGCGCTGAGCGCCGAGCCGCGACGGCTGAGGGACGGGGCCTCAGAACCTGAGCAATCTTGTCGTCAACAGAGGCATTGGGGTCGGCAGCGATAAAAATGCCTTTCACAAACGGGCTGGGATGAATGGGCTTAGGACCGTTGAGCGCAACAGTTGCAGCGAAACTTAGCGGGTGCACATTCTGCTTCGATCGCGGTAGACTTGGCCATCCTCCTGGTGTCCGTGGTCGTTCCGAAACACGAGACGGGGGGCGTCGCCCCCCCTCCCCGCGCCGTGAACGCTCGTTTGCCTCCTCATCCCACTCTCCGTTGTCAGTATCGTCGTCGCCGCCGGTTGGGGGCCTGCGTCGGCCCCCGCCGCCAGCGTCAGTGTCACCTCCACCTCCACCACCGCCACCGTCACGTTCCCGATTGACCTGCAGCAGCAGGATTTCCGCCTCGAGCTCACGGATACGCTTGTCTTTTTGTTTGATTGTATCTTTAAGGCGACCGATCTCGCCCTTGAGATCGTCGATCACCGCCAGGCTGTAATCATGCTTCTCGCCATGGAGCCGGAGCATTGCATTCGTTCGTTCCATAAAATCTGAGACTTCCTCCATCGACGGAGGGGGGCGCCGGGGTCGGGGGTCTGGGAACATGGCCTGTGAGAAGGTGGGCTGGCTGCCTTGGGACATAACCGTTTGATCGGGGGACGGGCTAGCGGGAGCAGATCGGGCGGGGGAGTGGCTTAGCGATGGGGAGCGGGAAAAGGATCGGGGAGACACAGATTGGTCGTCTGCGTCGTCCGCTCGGCCTCGTTTTGGTGGGTTCGCCTCCGCCACAGGAGGTGTACGTTTCTTCCGGTTGGACGGGATGGGCCGAATGGGGGTGAAGTGGGTGTAGGATCGGATCGCTGAAGCGGTTGCTTCAGCGTGAACTCGTCGAAGGGCGCTGTCCAGCAGGGAGTAGTCGTCGGGGCTGAGGTGAGCGAGATCGACGTGGAATCGTCGGGAAACTGGGTGGGGGCAGTGAGAGCACTGGATGGATAGGCGCTGGATGCTCGAGACTGAGTTTGCTCGTCCCGCGAGGCCCTTGGAGATGAGGGGGCGGTGACAGCGGTTGCAGGTGATGCGTTTCTGATAAAATTTGAAGAGCGATCGCTCGAGAGCGTGGAATTCGTGCGACGTATGAACCTCAAATAGACGGCGCGGGAACTCGCGCGTCGAGGCAAGGGGAGTCGCAGGTGCTGTTGAAGACTGAGATGACGAGGATGCGGCGGGGGCTGGCGCAAAAGTAAGGGTTGTTTGTTTCTTAGGGGGCTGTGACACGCTGATGGTGTCTTCGACCTCGACTTCCGCTTGCGAAGGCGCCCTCGACCTTGTCTTCCAACAAAGTCGGGAACGTATCGAAAGAAAAAGTCCCCTCCCTAACCCTAACTTTTCAATGGAATTTATTCGCTCCAACCCCCCCCCAAGAGAAGAGGTGAGGAATCTGCAACTTGAAAGTTAAAAAAGTACATGCATATAAAGGAGAAGAAAGAGAGTCCAAGAGGTCAGAGGAGGAACATGTGAGAGAGAGAGAAAGCCAAAGAAGAAGAAAAACAAAGAGGCCAAGGTGAAGAGAAGAAATCTGAAAAAACAGTAGAAATAAACTTAAACCAGACAACAGCTTAAAGACATAAAGACAACACAACAAAAAACAAATAGAAAACAAATGATGAGGCAACAGAAACAGACACTCATCCACCTCCCACTGAAGCACCGCTCTCTGTATCAGAGTCCACCCATCCGGATCCGTCCGGCTTCCCCGTCACTCCTTGAGTCTCCTTAGTCAGCCACCTGTTCCTCGATTCCCTAAACCCCTTGTTGCGCACTGGATCCCAGTGTGCACGCAGGGCTTCCCTAGCTTGCCGCCGCACCAGCGCCATCTGCATGCGAGTCCTCAAATCCGCCCTCCTATCATCCACTGTCCCTGCTTCCATCAAATAATCTGCCTCCTGTTCTGCTGTGGTCTCTGAAGCATCCACAAAGTCCCTCATTCCAGCGCATTCCACTCGAATCTTTGCAATCAGCCTAGCAAGCTTCATCCCCAGCTTCTTTGAAGCAACCCTCGTCTCCTGAGGGATCTTATCCGCATCATTGGCTGTGTAGGGCGCCCAGAAAGTCAGCGTCTGCAGCAGCAGATCCAGCACTGTGATGTTCCTCCTCGCCTGCTCCATGCTTGGGATGGACTCAGGGTGGTCCGCCTCCAGGAGGCGGCGCACACCTGAACACTCCAAGGCATGGTTCCTGTCCAGCTCAGCATCACACTTCTTGCACTTCTGGTGATAGGCAACACGGCCACCCATCCAAGCCACAAGGCATCTCAACCACCTCCTGTTAAACATTGCACCAGAACGAACCACCTGGCAGGGCCCCCGGTGAGGGGGGACCACCAGGGGTGCTGCCACTCCAGTCAAGTTGGCCTTTTCCTTATACTTCTCAAGTGACACAGTGTGCATCTTCTGCATAGCGACAGCATCAATGTTCTTGGGCTCAGATCTGGTGACTTCAAGGTCATACGGATAAGTCCTGTGTCTGACAAACGGAATCTGTGCCAAGGCCTTCCGTGGCACTGACCCAAAATATAGATCCACATCCGGTGTGAACAGAGTGAGCCTGGTGAGGGATCCTGCAGGAGCCCGCCGCCCCCGCTCCGCCATGTGCCTGTACATGTGTGCGGTGGTGTTTCTCTGGTCCTGAGTGTGGTGCAGTCTGTAGAAATATCTCGCGTTCAACATTTTGTTGCGTGCAACCATAGGCACCACTCCAAGAATCAGATGCATTGCCACAGTGCTGGATGTTTTCCCAAAAGACAAAGCCTGGCGCAAACACATGTCCTGGACCTTCTGGGCCGGGGCCAAGAAGGCCTCTGAATTTGGCCTCAGTGCAAACCCATACTCCAGCATGGGCCGCAGAAAGCACATGTACACCCTGTACGCATTCACAGGCCGGAATCCCCAGCCATTGAACCCTCGAGATTTCAGAAACTGAAGCATCTTCTCAGTCTTCTTCACCCTCATCTGCAGAGACGTCTCAAAGTCGATGCCGTTGCAATCACGCACAAGTCCCAGCTGCAGTGTGGTCTTCTCCTGGGGGAGCACCACCCCATTCATCTGCAATCTCAAGTTTCGTGTCTTGGAAACAACAACACATTTTTGTGCTGCAAAGGTCATGCCCCGCCTCTGGGACCAGTTGTGGACTTCATCAAGCAGATTCTGAAGGACAGCCTTGTTCCTTGCAAACACTGCAGAGTCATCAGCAAACAGCAGAGAGTTGATCTTCAATCCACCACATTCCAACTGGCTGTGGGGCACCCTAGAGAGCGCCTCAGGCAGCGAGTTGATGGCAACATTGAACAGCATTGGGGACAGCACAGTTCCCTGTAGAAATCCCCGCGTCACTGGAATCTGATCAGACTTCTGTCCCATGACCAGAAGCTGGCACGCATTAAAGTCAAACAAGGATCTGAGAATCGGCAGCAACTGGTTCCTGGTGAACTCAGGACTCTTGTCATTCTTGGCATTCCAGATGGATTCCCACACGTAGTTCCTGCTTGTGCAATCATAGGCAGCCTTGATGTCCAAGTACACCACAGTCAGATCAGGGTACTGTTGCTGAAGCTCATGAAGAGTGAATGCCTGGTCCATGGTGGACCTGTGGCGCCTGAAACCACCCTGTGAGGGGTGGATCATTCCTTCAACCACTCTTTCCACCTGCGGGGCCAACACCCGCTCATACACCAGCCTCAACCTTGAGCACAGAGAAATTGGCCTGTAGTTTGCCACATCAGTGTTCACCCCCTTGTTCTTGTACACAAGGGCAACATTCGCGATCCCCCAGAGTGTGGGAACCACCTGGAGGGCTGCAAGCAACTGGAAGAATCTCTGCAACACAGGAGCCACCACATGTGGGGCAATGCACACCAGTTCGCCAAACAGGGCATCCTCCCCTGGGGCCTTGCCCCGGGGTGCAATCTTGCAAGCCTCTTCCACGGCATTCTTCTTGATCCAGGCAACTTCAGATTGCTTCAGAGGCACCATGGGCCGTTCAGCACTGCAGGCAGCTAAGACATTCTGGTTGACGGCATCAGTACCAGTTGGCTCATGGCCAATGGTTCCCCTAAAGTGATCAGCATAGTCTGGAAGTTTCTGAGGGTCAAGGGCACAGTGAGTGCGCTCCACTCTGGATTTCTGACACTTGATTCTCTTGGCTTCAGCAGCAAAGTCCTTGACAGCTAAATCCTGCACAGCAGAGTACACCCTCTTCCTGTAGCGTTTGATGGCCACCTTTGTCAGCCGGTTCCACTGCCTGAACTTTGCCCAGGCGTCCTTCTGCCCGACAGGATCATCATCAGGGTGGGCTTCAGCCTCCATGCGCGACAAGTCCCGCCGGCGCTTCAGCTCCTCCAAATGCTTCTCCTCGACATCAGGGCCGCCTGCACCGCCCCTAAACTTGGTCTTCCCAGCCACTTGGACTCCAGTGTCCACAAGCCACTTCACCACCAACTGAGATACAGAGTCTGCACAGGCACGTCTGCGCTCAAAAGACCACTCCTCCTGAGCTACAGCAGCAGCATTCAAAGTCTTCCACTGCTGAGTGAATCTCTTGTCTCAAGGGCTTCCTGGTCTCTGCAAGTTTCTTCTCATACTGGACTTGTCTCAGCATCAGCCTGCGCACATTCAGTCTCTCAAAGGGTGGTTTCATGGTCAGGTGTGTTCGAATCTCAAAAGTGAGCATCCTGTGGTCTGTGAAAGGCAAGTGTTCCTCAGGTGCGTCATGGACAACCAAGTTATGCACAGCTCCAAGTCCAGCTCGATTCACAAGGAGCAAGTCAGTGACTCCCCTGCCTGCAGGGCCAGCAAGTCTGGGTGAGAAGGTGGTCCACTGGCCCCGAACGGGCTCAACCCTGCTCCATCCTGAACCATCAGTCCAAGTGCGCCACCAGTCCACCCTGTTCCTGGGTTGTGAGTGAGCACATCCGTACTCCTGCAGTGAAGTGTTGAAATCTCCAATGATCAGAAAGGGTGCCTGGGGATTAGCCCCTGCAATCCTGTCTGCTGTGGCTGAGAATGACTGAAGCACCTCCAAATCCGTCGAGGGTGCAAAGTACACCACTGCCATGATAATCTCCGACATCCTTGCAATAATCCACTCCCCCTTTGTGTCCTTCTCCAGAGTCTGGACCACCAGGTCCTCCTCCATCCTCTTGCCCTTATGAATGGACACCCCCTTCTTGCCCTTATGCCCGATCGCCTGGCGTACCACATACTCCAGGGGCGGACCCCGTGAATCAGCCACCAATCCCCTCAACGGGTTATTCTCCACCACAGTAAGCCCAGTGTCCGCCAACAAAATATAATCTGAATGGAAATCTGAGAATGCTTGATCGATGTTCTTGACATGTCCTGAGAGCGAGCAGTTCAAGTTCACAAATCCAAATCTAAGTCCATCAATCATCAAGCATCTCGTCGGCACCACTGGAAGCTCCTGTGTCTTCAGCCCCACGGGGCTTGGGTGTCTCTAAAGGTTCTGCCTCCGTCTCCGGCTCCTTCCCCTTGGCAGGAAAGTGTGACGGGTCGCGAAGCTTCACCTTCAGGTCAGCCACAAACTGGCGGGGCACAAATTCACAGATAGACTTCGCCAGCAGCACAGAGGGACGGAATGTCGGGTGGTTCAGAATTCCAGCAATGCGGCTCACAAATGCTCGGCAGCAGCAGCTTCAGCCTCGGCCCCTGATCGGAAGGCGCGAGGGTTTCCATGGCTCACACTCCTCGTCCACCACAACCTCAGCCTTTTTACAGGCGGCAACAAACTTGGCTCTCTCAGATTCCAATACCCAACACTCCATCAAGGAGGCATGTCTTCCAATCACAGAGATTTCAGGTACTCGGGGGAATCCATTTGCAGCAGTGAACAAGAGTCTGAGACTGTGGCGAGGGGCAGCCCTGCCAACATCTGCTAGGTTCGGCCGGATATATACTGGGACATACTTCGCTCCGGCGAGGGACCACGCAGGTGGGACATAGTCCGGCGCCGCACGGCGGGCCTCAACCACGGAGGATCTGGGTCTGAAAATCTGCTTGAGCTTGGTCTCTGCATCAACCTTGGGGTCGGTAATCCGTACCTAGGAGGGAGTTGAACCCTCAGGCCCCCCAACTGGGGCTCAACTTTATTCACTAGGCACCGTGAAACCTTGAGCATGCTTAGCACACCGGTAGCCGCTCTCATCAGTCGCGCCGGTCAGTATAGTCTCCTTAGCTGTCCTTATGGGGAGCCGTCATTGGAGGACATCACTCAACTTAACCGCGACGGCCCAGTACCTGGGTAGCGTGCCAGGTACCTTCCCGTTATTTGAGCTACCTCGCACGGCTTTCACCGTACTAACCACCAGGGGCTACCAGAGGAGGGTCGGGGTGTCCTTATCGGATGGTTTTTAGACGCTCTTCCCCTCTGACCTTTGCCGGGATCGAACCGGCGCCCCTCACCAGCAAACTCAGAGGTGTTAACCAACTGAGCTACTGCTCCCTAACCCTAACTTTTCAACGGGATTTATTCGCTCCAACCCCCCCCGAGGGAGAGGGTGAGGGATCTGCAACTTTGAAAGTTAAAAAGTGCATACATATGAAATAGGAGAGACATGTCCAGAGGCAAGAAAGAGGTGCCAGGTAGAGAATCAAAAGGCAAAGAGAAAACAAAGGACAGCAACTAGGTCAACAAGAAAAAGAGGAGAGGATCCACAGAGGTGAGGTGAAATTTAACAACAAGAAAACAAATAGAAAACAAATGAGGTTCGAAGGACTGCACCTGAAACACTGCACAAACTGTCACCCAGTTCCAGCCTCCTCCTCTGAATCAGAGTCCACATGCCCATTGCCGTCCACTGTCCCCTCAACACCCTCAGTTTCCTTCTTCTTCCACTTCTCCCTTGACTCCCGCCACTGTTTGTTCCGTACTGGATCGTAGGTGGTGATGATGACCGACCTTGCAAGCTTGCGCACCCTGGCTGCTGCCATCCGTTCCTGAATGCTCATATCCTGTCGGTCCACACGACCTGCCTCCACCACGACCTCTGCCTCCTCTGCTGCTGTTGTCTCTGAAGCATCAGTGAAATTCGCAAGTCCTCCACACTCAATGCGCATCTGCATGATCATTCTGGCCAGCTTCATTCCCATCTTCTTTGATGTAATGCGAGTCTCCTTAGAGATCTTGTCCTCAGCTTTGGCACTGTAGGGGGCCCAAAAGACCAGCGACCTTAGGCCCAAATCCACTGCTGAAATGTTCAAATCCTGTTGCTCTGCAGTGGGAATCAACTCAGGATGCAGCCTCTCCAGCCTGTCCTTAACACCTGAACACTCCAAAACATGCCTCCTAGTGCACTTCTCTGCACAGCCAGCCCTTGCACACTGTTGGTGAAATGCTACCATCCCAGCCATCCACATCAGCAGGTGTCTGAGCCACTTCCTGTTAAATGCCGCACCAGATCGAATAACTTGGCATGGCCCCATGTGTGAAGGCACCTCCAAAGCCTGAGCCACCCCTGTGGGGGAGGATTTCTGCTGGCACCTCACCAGAGCCCGCTTGTGCATTGCCAGCATGTCTGCAGCCTCAATGTTCTTTGTTCTCACCACTGGCAACTCAATGTCATAGGCCTTGGTTGTGGGAACCACAAGTGGCAACTCCACAAAGGAGGGCCGCCTCACAGAGTTCAAGAAATCCTGAATATCCGTATAGTCAAGCGAAAACTTTGTCAAGGACTGTCCCACAGAGGCCCCTGAAGCAATCTTTTCCACCATGTGCCTGTACATCTGAGCCGTTGTGTTGCGAGCATCCTGAATGTGGTGCAGTCTGAAAAAGTATCTGGCGTTCAGCATCTTGTTCCTGGCTGCCACAGGGACCACTCCAAACATCAGATGCAGGGCCGCCCCTGAGGAGGTCTTCCCCAGTGACAGCGCCTGCCGCAGGCACTTGTCCTGCAACTTCTGCGCATCCTTCAGCTGTGTGTGAGTCAGGGGGCGCAGTGCAAACCCATACTCCATCATTGGTCTCAGGAAACACATGTAAACCCTGTAAGAGCTCACGGGCCTGAAGCCCCAGCCATTGAAACCCCGAGCAGCCAAAAAGGCCAGCATCTTTTCTGTTTTCCTCAGTCTCATGGCCAGCGAGGCCTCAAAGTCAATACCCCTGCAGGTGCGCACAAGACCCAACTGGGTAGTAGACTCCTCCTGGGGAATCTCCACTCCATTCATCTTCAACTTCAAATTCTTCTTGGCTGAAACTGCAACACACTTCTTGGCAGCAAATGTCATCCCCCGCTTAAGGGACCACTCATGCACCTTGTCTAGCATTCTCTGAAGTACTGTCGCATCCTTGGCAAAAACTGAGGAGTCGTCTGCAAAGAGCAGCGAGTTGAGCGAGGTTGCATTAAATGTCAGCATGTGGTCCCTGAAAGACATGGCCAATGTCTGAGGCAAGGAGTTGATGGCAACATTGAACAGCATGGGTGACAGGACTGTGCCTTGGAGAAATCCTCTTGTCACTTGGATCTGAGCAGACTTGTTCCCAAGTACCAGCAGCTGGCATGCATTGAAATCAAACAAAGATCTGAGGATCGGCAGCAGTTGAGTCCTTGTAAAGTCACGACTCTTGTCATTCTTGGCAAACCAGATGGAGTCCCACACCAGACTCCTGTTTGTGCAGTCATACGCAGCCTTAATGTCCAAATACACCACATGCATCTGGGGGTTCAGCTGCTGAAGCTCATGCAAAGTGTAGGCCTGGTCCATGGTGGACCGCTTTCTTCTGAAACCTCCCTGCGCCCTGTGGATCATGCCTTCAACCACGCGCTCAACCTGGGGTGCAATCACTCGCTCAAACACCAGTCGCATCCTAGAGCACAAGGAGATGGGTCTGTAGTTTGCAACATCGCTGTTGAGCCCCTTGTTCTTGTAGACCAAGGCCACATTGGCCACAGACCACAGAGAAGGAACCACATGAAGAGAGGCCACAAGCTGAAAGAATCTGTGCAGGACTGCAGCAACCAAGTGCGGAGCAATTGAGACCAACTCCCCAAAAAGCATGTCTTCTCCAGGGGCTTTGCCCCTGGGGGCATTCTTGCAGGCTTCTTCAACATGAACCTTCTTAATCCAGGAGACTTCAGACTGCTTCAGAGGGACTTTGTTCACAGTAACCGCTGATTCTTCCAGAGCCACGGCGTCAGGGACATCAGTTCCAGTTGGATCATGCCCTATGGTTGTGCGGAAATGATCTTCGTAATGGCCCATCTTCTGGGGGTCAAGGGCACACTGGCTCCTATCTGAACGAGCCTTCTGACACTTGATGCGCTTAGCCTCACCAGCAAAGTCACGCACAGCAGAGTCCTGGAACAGCTGAATATACACGCTTCCTGTACCGCTTGATGGCAATCTTCACAATCTTATTCCACTGACGAAACTGAGTCCAGGCCATCTTCTGCCCCACAGGATCATCATCTGGGTGAGCCTCAGCAGCCCTTCGCGCCTCCACGCGACGGTGCTTTAGCTCCTCCAGATGCTTCTCCCGGACCTCTGGTCCTCCAGATCCACCCCTAAAGCGAACTTTCCCAGCCACCTTAACAGCATTGTCCATGAGCCACTGCACTGACCAAGTCTGAAACAGCATCCACACAAGCCAAGCGCCTCTCATAAAGTCCAGAGCTCTCCGGCCTCAGCGGCAGCTTCAACTTCTTTCCAAACTGAATGAATCTGGGCTCTGATGGGTTTCCTGGTCTTCTCAAGGCAGCTAGCATACTTGGTCTGTCTCATCATGAGCCGACGAACATTCAGGCGCTCAAACGGGGGCTTGGTGGTCAGATCCCCATTGAAGGTGAAAGGTCAACAGCCTGTGATCTGAGAATCCAACATACTCTGAAGGGTCATCATGGACAACCAGGTTCTGAACAAAGGGGAGAGCATGCTGGTTGACAAACAGAAGATCAGTGACCCCCCGTCCACCAGGTCCACCAGCCCGTCCCTCTGTCATTGTGGTCCACTGGCCACGAACCGGCGCAACCCTCCTCCACTGGGAAGGAGGGTCGCAGCCAGTCCTGCAGCCAGCAAACACGTTCAGCAGGAGCAGAGGTGCGGCATCCATATTCACGCATCCAAATGTTGAAGTCTCCAATGATCAGAAAGGGTGCTGCAGGCATAAGAGTGCTAACTTGACTAACTTGATCTTGGAATTCCTGCAATGACTCCAGAGGTGCGCTTGGCGCAAAGTATGTCAATCCAACAATCAGCTCCGACATCTTCACAATTATCCATTCTCCCTTGGGGGACCTGTGCAGGGTCTGCACCACCAGGTGGGCATCACTGTCCAGATCCCCGCTCACCACAACAGCCACTCCCTTCTTTGCCCTTGTTCCAACATTCCGCCCAGGTTGATAAGGAGGGGGAACCCCCCTTGCCTCAGCAACAACACCCCTGAACTGCACTCATACTGTCAGAACTCCACATTCCAATATCTGAAAACAACATATAGTCTACTTGAAAATCTGAAAAAATTTCCTTGAACTTGATCTGAATGTCCAGCTAAGGATCCATGGGCATTCAAAAATCCAAATCTCAATGACTTGCTCATGTTTCCATGGCATTGGCATCGCCTGCACGCACAGCAGTGGGTTCAGTCTCAGTTTCCCTTCCCCTTCCCCTTCGCACCAGAAGGTGCAGATGGGTACAGAGAGAGATCCTTCAACTTCCCCCTCAAGAGTGTCTCCAATTTCTTTGGCACAGATGCATAGATAGACTTGGCAACATTTGGTGGTGGTCTGAAGAATGGATGGTTCAGGATCCCAGCAACGCGGCGGATATACGCCTGCACAGCTGATTCCCTAGCTTCAGGAGAATCCTTCAACTTCGAGGGCATCCAGGGCTCACAATCAGTGTCCACAGCAATCTCAGCATCAGCACAAGCCTTGATGAACTTCTCCTTGTCCCCCTCATACACCCAGCATTCCATCAGAGCAGCATATTGGCCAATGACTGAAATTTCTGGAACTCTAGGGAAGCCCTTCTCAGGTCTGAACACAAGTCTCATGCTGTGGCGGGGGTTAGCCCGACCCACATCTGAAAGGTTAGGTCGAATGTATACTGGAACAAACTTAGCCTCGGGCAGCGACGACTCAGGCCGGACGTAGCCCGGCGCTGAGCGCCGAGCCGCGACGGCTGAGGGACGGGGCCTCAGAACCTGAGCAATCTTGTCGTCAACAGAGGCATTGGGGTCGGCAGCGATAAAAATGCCTTTCACAAACGGGCTGGGATGAATGGGCTTAGGACCGTTGAGCGCAACAGTTGCAGCGAAACTTAGCGGGTGCACATTCTGCTTCGATCGCGGTAGACTTGGCCATCCTCCTGGTGTCCGTGGTCGTTCCGAAACACGAGACGGGGGGCGTCGCCCCCCCTCCCCGCGCCGTGAACGCTCGTTTGCCTCCTCATCCCACTCTCCGTTGTCAGTATCGTCGTCGCCGCCGGTTGGGGGCCTGCGTCGGCCCCCGCCGCCAGCGTCAGTGTCACCTCCACCTCCACCACCGCCACCGTCACGTTCCCGATTGACCTGCAGCAGCAGGATTTCCGCCTCGAGCTCACGGATACGCTTGTCTTTTTGTTTGATTGTATCTTTAAGGCGACCGATCTCGCCCTTGAGATCGTCGATCACCGCCAGGCTGTAATCATGCTTCTCGCCATGGAGCCGGAGCATTGCATTCGTTCGTTCCATAAAATCTGAGACTTCCTCCATCGACGGAGGGGGGCGCCGGGGTCGGGGGTCTGGGAACATGGCCTGTGAGAAGGTGGGCTGGCTGCCTTGGGACATAACCGTTTGATCGGGGGACGGGCTAGCGGGAGCAGATCGGGCGGGGGAGTGGCTTAGCGATGGGGAGCGGGAAAAGGATCGGGGAGACACAGATTGGTCGTCTGCGTCGTCCGCTCGGCCTCGTTTTGGTGGGTTCGCCTCCGCCACAGGAGGTGTACGTTTCTTCCGGTTGGACGGGATGGGCCGAATGGGGGTGAAGTGGGTGTAGGATCGGATCGCTGAAGCGGTTGCTTCAGCGTGAACTCGTCGAAGGGCGCTGTCCAGCAGGGAGTAGTCGTCGGGGCTGAGGTGAGCGAGATCGACGTGGAATCGTCGGGAAACTGGGTGGGGGCAGTGAGAGCACTGGATGGATAGGCGCTGGATGCTCGAGACTGAGTTTGCTCGTCCCGCGAGGCCCTTGGAGATGAGGGGGCGGTGACAGCGGTTGCAGGTGATGCGTTTCTGATAAAATTTGAAGAGCGATCGCTCGAGAGCGTGGAATTCGTGCGACGTATGAACCTCAAATAGACGGCGCGGGAACTCGCGCGTCGAGGCAAGGGGAGTCGCAGGTGCTGTTGAAGACTGAGATGACGAGGATGCGGCGGGGGCTGGCGCAAAAGTAAGGGTTGTTTGTTTCTTAGGGGGCTGTGACACGCTGATGGTGTCTTCGACCTCGACTTCCGCTTGCGAAGGCGCCCTCGACCTTGTCTTCCAACAAAGTCGGGAACGTATCGAAAGAAAAAGTCCCCTCCCTAACCCTAACTTTTCAATGGAATTTATTCGCTCCAACCCCCCCCCAAGAGAAGAGGTGAGGAATCTGCAACTTGAAAGTTAAAAAAGTACATGCATATAAAGGAGAAGAAAGAGAGTCCAAGAGGTCAGAGGAGGAACATGTGAGAGAGAGAGAAAGCCAAAGAAGAAGAAAAACAAAGAGGCCAAGGTGAAGAGAAGAAATCTGAAAAAACAGTAGAAATAAACTTAAACCAGACAACAGCTTAAAGACATAAAGACAACACAACAAAAAACAAATAGAAAACAAATGATGAGGCAACAGAAACAGACACTCATCCACCTCCCACTGAAGCACCGCTCTCTGTATCAGAGTCCACCCATCCGGATCCGTCCGGCTTCCCCGTCACTCCTTGAGTCTCCTTAGTCAGCCACCTGTTCCTCGATTCCCTAAACCCCTTGTTGCGCACTGGATCCCAGTGTGCACGCAGGGCTTCCCTAGCTTGCCGCCGCACCAGCGCCATCTGCATGCGAGTCCTCAAATCCGCCCTCCTATCATCCACTGTCCCTGCTTCCATCAAATAATCTGCCTCCTGTTCTGCTGTGGTCTCTGAAGCATCCACAAAGTCCCTCATTCCAGCGCATTCCACTCGAATCTTTGCAATCAGCCTAGCAAGCTTCATCCCCAGCTTCTTTGAAGCAACCCTCGTCTCCTGAGGGATCTTATCCGCATCATTGGCTGTGTAGGGCGCCCAGAAAGTCAGCGTCTGCAGCAGCAGATCCAGCACTGTGATGTTCCTCCTCGCCTGCTCCATGCTTGGGATGGACTCAGGGTGGTCCGCCTCCAGGAGGCGGCGCACACCTGAACACTCCAAGGCATGGTTCCTGTCCAGCTCAGCATCACACTTCTTGCACTTCTGGTGATAGGCAACACGGCCACCCATCCAAGCCACAAGGCATCTCAACCACCTCCTGTTAAACATTGCACCAGAACGAACCACCTGGCAGGGCCCCCGGTGAGGGGGGACCACCAGGGGTGCTGCCACTCCAGTCAAGTTGGCCTTTTCCTTATACTTCTCAAGTGACACAGTGTGCATCTTCTGCATAGCGACAGCATCAATGTTCTTGGGCTCAGATCTGGTGACTTCAAGGTCATACGGATAAGTCCTGTGTCTGACAAACGGAATCTGTGCCAAGGCCTTCCGTGGCACTGACCCAAAATATAGATCCACATCCGGTGTGAACAGAGTGAGCCTGGTGAGGGATCCTGCAGGAGCCCGCCGCCCCCGCTCCGCCATGTGCCTGTACATGTGTGCGGTGGTGTTTCTCTGGTCCTGAGTGTGGTGCAGTCTGTAGAAATATCTCGCGTTCAACATTTTGTTGCGTGCAACCATAGGCACCACTCCAAGAATCAGATGCATTGCCACAGTGCTGGATGTTTTCCCAAAAGACAAAGCCTGGCGCAAACACATGTCCTGGACCTTCTGGGCCGGGGCCAAGAAGGCCTCTGAATTTGGCCTCAGTGCAAACCCATACTCCAGCATGGGCCGCAGAAAGCACATGTACACCCTGTACGCATTCACAGGCCGGAATCCCCAGCCATTGAACCCTCGAGATTTCAGAAACTGAAGCATCTTCTCAGTCTTCTTCACCCTCATCTGCAGAGACGTCTCAAAGTCGATGCCGTTGCAATCACGCACAAGTCCCAGCTGCAGTGTGGTCTTCTCCTGGGGGAGCACCACCCCATTCATCTGCAATCTCAAGTTTCGTGTCTTGGAAACAACAACACATTTTTGTGCTGCAAAGGTCATGCCCCGCCTCTGGGACCAGTTGTGGACTTCATCAAGCAGATTCTGAAGGACAGCCTTGTTCCTTGCAAACACTGCAGAGTCATCAGCAAACAGCAGAGAGTTGATCTTCAATCCACCACATTCCAACTGGCTGTGGGGCACCCTAGAGAGCGCCTCAGGCAGCGAGTTGATGGCAACATTGAACAGCATTGGGGACAGCACAGTTCCCTGTAGAAATCCCCGCGTCACTGGAATCTGATCAGACTTCTGTCCCATGACCAGAAGCTGGCACGCATTAAAGTCAAACAAGGATCTGAGAATCGGCAGCAACTGGTTCCTGGTGAACTCAGGACTCTTGTCATTCTTGGCATTCCAGATGGATTCCCACACGTAGTTCCTGCTTGTGCAATCATAGGCAGCCTTGATGTCCAAGTACACCACAGTCAGATCAGGGTACTGTTGCTGAAGCTCATGAAGAGTGAATGCCTGGTCCATGGTGGACCTGTGGCGCCTGAAACCACCCTGTGAGGGGTGGATCATTCCTTCAACCACTCTTTCCACCTGCGGGGCCAACACCCGCTCATACACCAGCCTCAACCTTGAGCACAGAGAAATTGGCCTGTAGTTTGCCACATCAGTGTTCACCCCCTTGTTCTTGTACACAAGGGCAACATTCGCGATCCCCCAGAGTGTGGGAACCACCTGGAGGGCTGCAAGCAACTGGAAGAATCTCTGCAACACAGGAGCCACCACATGTGGGGCAATGCACACCAGTTCGCCAAACAGGGCATCCTCCCCTGGGGCCTTGCCCCGGGGTGCAATCTTGCAAGCCTCTTCCACGGCATTCTTCTTGATCCAGGCAACTTCAGATTGCTTCAGAGGCACCATGGGCCGTTCAGCACTGCAGGCAGCTAAGACATTCTGGTTGACGGCATCAGTACCAGTTGGCTCATGGCCAATGGTTCCCCTAAAGTGATCAGCATAGTCTGGAAGTTTCTGAGGGTCAAGGGCACAGTGAGTGCGCTCCACTCTGGATTTCTGACACTTAATTCTCTTGGCTTCAGCAGCAAAGTCCTTGACAGCTAAGTCCTGCACAGCAGAGTACACCCTCTTCCTGTAGCGTTTGATGGCCACCTTTGTCAGCCTGTTCCACTGCCTGAACTTTGCCCAGGCGTCCTTCTGCCCGACAGGATCATCATCAGGGTGGGCTTCAGCCTCCATGCGGGACAGGTCCCGCCGGCGCTTCAGCTCCTCCAAATGCTTCTCCTCGACATCAGGGCCGCCTGCACCACCCCTAAACTTGGTCTTCCCAGCCACTTGGACTCCAGTGTCCACAAGCCACTTCACCACCAACTGAGATACAGAGTCTGCACAGGCACGTCTGCGCTCAAAAGGCCACTCCTCCTGAGCTACAGCAGCGGCATTCAAAGACTTCCATGCTGAGTGAATCTCTTGTCTCAAGGGCTTCCTGGTCTCTGCAAGTTTCTTCTCATACTGGACTTGTCTCAGCATCAGCCTGCGCACATTCAGTCTCTCAAAGGGTGGCTTCATGGTCAAGTGTGTTCGAAGCTCAAAGGTGAGCATCCTGTGATCTGTGAAGGCCAAGTGTTCCTCAGGTGCGTCATGGACAACCAAGTTATGCACAGCTCCAAGTCCAGCACGATTCACAAGGAGCAAGTCAGTGACTCCCCTGCCTACTGGGCCAGCGATTCTAGGTGAGAAAGTGGTCCACTGTCCCTGAACTGGCTCAACCCTGCTCCATCCTGAACCATCAATCCAAGCGCGCCACCAGTCCACCCTCAGCCTGGGCTGCGAGTGAGCACAGCCGTACTCCTGCAGTGAAGTGTTGAAATCTCCAATGATCAGAAAGGGTGCCTGGGGGTTAGCCCCAGCAATCCTGTCTGCTGTTGCTGAGAATGACTGAAGCACCTCCAAATCCGTCGAGGGTGCAAAGTACACCACTGCCATGATAATCTCTGACATCCTGGCAATGACCCACTCCCCCTTTGTGTCCTTCTCCAGAGTCTGCCCTAACCCTAACTTTTCAACGGGATTTATTCGCTCCAACCCCCCCCGAGGGAAGGGGTGAGGAATCTGCAACTTGAAAGTTAAAAAAGTACATGCGTGTGAAGGAGAAGACAGAAAGTCCAAGAGGTCAGAGGGGGCACATGTGAGAGAGAGAAAAAGCCAACGATGAAGAAAAACAAAGAGGCCAAGGTGAAGAGAAGACAGCAGAAAGAACAGTAGAAACAAACTTAAACCAGACAACAGCTTGAAAATAGAAAGACAACACAACAAAAAACAAATGGAAAACAAATGATGAGGCAAGAGAAACAGACACTCATCCACCTCCCAATGAAGCACCACTCTCTGTGTCAGAGTCAACCCATCCGGATCCGTCCGGCTTCCCCGTCACTCCCTGAGTCTCCTTATTCAGCCACCTGTTCCTCGATTCCCTAAACCCCTTGTTGCGCACTGGATCCCAGTGCGCACGCAGGGCTTCCCTAGCTTGCCTCCGCACCTGCGCCATCTGCATGCGAGTCCTCAGATCCGCCCTCCTATCATCCACTGTCCCTGCTTCCATCAAATAATCTGCCTCCTGTTCTGCTGTGGTCTCTGAAGCATCCACAAAGTCCCTCATTCCAGCGCATTCCACTCGAATCTTTGCAATCAGCCGAGCAAGCTTCATCCCCAGTTTCTTTGAAGCAACCCTCGTCTCCTGAGGGATCTTATCTGCATCATTGGCTGTGTAGGGCGCCCAGAAAGTCAGAGTCTGCAGCAGCAGATCCAGCACTGTGATGTTCCTCCTCGCCTGCTCCACGCTTGGGACGCACTCAGGGTGGTCCGCCTCCAGGAGGCGGCGCACACCTGAACACTCCAAGGCATGGTTCCTGTCCAGCTCAGCATCACACTTCGTGCACTTCTGGTGATAGGCAACACGGCCACCCATCCAAGCCACAAGGCATCTCAACCACCTCCTATTAAACATTGCACCAGAACGAACCACCTGGCAGGGCCCCCGGTGAGGGGGGACCACCAGGGGTGCCACCACTCCAGTCAAGTTGGCCTTTTCCTTATACTTCTCAAGTGACACAGTGTGCATCTTCTGCATAGCGACAGCATCAATGTTCTTGGGCTCAGATCTGGTAACTTCAAGGTCGTATGGATAAGTCCTGTGTCTGACGAACGGAATCTGTGCCAAGGCCTTCCGTGGCACTGACCCAAAATATAGATCTACATCTGGTGTGAACAGAGTGAGCCTGGTGAGGGATCCTGCAGGAGCCCGCCTCCCCCGCTCAGCCATGTGCCTGTACATGTGTGCAGTGGTGTTTCTCTGGTCCTGAATGTGGTGCAGTCTGTAGAAATATCTCGCGTTCAACATCTTGTTGCGGGCAACCATCGGCACCACTCCAAAAATCAGATGCATTGCCACAGTGCTGGATGTTTTCCCAAAAGACAGAGCTTGGCGCAAACACATGTCCTGGACCTTCTGGGCAGGCGCCAAGAAGGCCTCTGAATTTGGCCTCAACGCAAACCCATACTCCAGCATGGGTCGCAGGAAACACATGTACACCCTGTACGCATTCACAGGCCGGAATCCCCAGCCATTGAACCCGCGAGATTTCAGAAACTGAAGCATCTTCTCAGTCTTCTTCACCCTCATCTGCAGAGACGTCTCAAAGTCAATTCCGTTGCAGTCACGCACAAGTCCCAACTGCAGTGTAGACCTCTCCTGGGGGAGCACCACCCCATTCATCTGCAATCTCAGGTTCCTTGTCTTGGAAACAACAACACATTTCTGTGCTGCAAAAGTCATGCCCCGCCTCTGGGACCAGTTGTGGACTTCATCAAGCATCTTCTGAAGGACAGCCTTGTTCCTTCCAAACACTGCAGAGTCATCAGCAAACAGCAGAGAGTTGATCTTCAATCCACCCCTAACCCTAACTTTTCAAAAGTGTATTATTCGCTCCAACCCGAAGGTGAGGGAGAGGGTGAGGAATCTGCAACTTTGAAAGTTAAAGGACTCATACAGGTGGACAGAAGAGTAGAGACCCAAGCAACTAAGGATATGACAACAAGGGACAGATTGAAAGGACTAAATATGAGATGCAAAAGCAATGCCTAGTAATTGCAAGCCAATGGAGGCAAGACGGAGGTAGGCCACATTGAGCGGAGAGATAGGAGAATGGTACGGAGAAAGAAGCATAACTGAGATATGGGAACAAATAACGCAACGGGGAACAAGGAAACAAAATCAAGTCTCCATCACTTTGGATTATCAGCGGGATTTGGCAAGAGCCTGGCCAGGCCAGGCTCCAACCGATCGTGGAAACAGGCGGGGAAGGCCTCAACAATGCAGCGACGGAGATCCATTGGGAATGCATTCCGGGCAAGTCGAGACCGTCTTCGGAGAAAGGCGTCAGCGGCACGATTGTGGGCTTTGCGGCGTGCGTCCTCGTCTGCATCTGCTGAGATCGGCAAAGATAGCACATCGAAGTCAGGGAGGTGTTCGAAGAGATCGCTATGGTCAGAGAGGAATTGGGTGAAAGCCGCCACCCGCTCCTCGGCGACCCACGCTTCCCACGTGCGTAGGCCGCGACCAATCGGGGAGAGCTCAGGAGCGTAGGGGGCTTTCATGGCGGCGAGCGAAGCCCGCAGCCAATGGAGGGGGTGCTTCCGCGCGTCTGGGTGTGCTATCGAGACTCGGAAGTATACAGGAGCGTAGCGAACGGGATCCCGTGGGGTGGGCGAGGGGCGGCGGACGGGTCGGAGGACAAGTGCGGGGATGGAGTCAGGCAGCGCCGCCTTGAGCACGGCTGTCTGCTTCGCGCGGCGCGATAGAAACTTGGGTTGAGCCATCCGGTCCCCCTTGCGGGAGCCCACGGGGCCCTTCCTGTGTTCCTTCGCACCATCAGCAGGTGGTCCGCCCCCGGGGCTGGCGAGGTTGGTCATTGGAGTCGGAGGATCGGTGTTAACAGCGGCATCGGATACGGGTGGGCGGAGAACAGGCAGTGGAGCGGCGGCGGCAGCAGAAGCCGCCGCCTCCGCCTCGACCAATTGGCGGCGGAGGGAGGCAACCAGCTGATCCTGGTCGGTGATAATGCGCTCCATGGTCAGGAAGATCGGGGCGAGGGTTGTGCGTGCTGCTGTAGCGACGCTGTCGAGCAAGCTGCGGGTGTAGCCGTCTTCGTTTGAGTCGAGGTTGAGTCGAACGATCTGATCGAGGAAACTGCGTGGCGGGGGTCGATCGCTTTGCACGAGATTTCGTGGGGCCGTGCGCAGCAGGGCATCCAGTCTAGCCATGCCAGACCGGGGGGCCCGCTGCGGATCTGCGTTTGGGGAGGGCTCAGCCACCGCCACTGGCGGTGGCTGGGCCGGATTCGGAGGGTCCAGCCGCAGCGGAGCGGCTGGTGTTGGCATCGCAGGATCCGGGGGGAGAGGGGTCGCGTCTCGCGACCCCTCCACCCCCGGCGTTGCAGGCGCTGGGGGTGCAGGCGGCGGGGATGGGCGATCTGCTGCATGTCGTTTGCGTTCCACGGGAAAGGCTGTTTCGCCAGAAATAGCCTCCCGTGATCGGCGAAAAAGGGCCTCCAGTGAGGCCCGTAAGCGGTCGAGGAGAACACGATTGCTTGTGCCCAAGACGAGATGGAATCTCGTCTTAGCCTTGCAAGCGGAGCAGGTCACACTGAGACTACGGACACCTGTTGACTTAGTGCGACGGCCAGCCTTCTCAGGACTGGTAACTTCAGCTTTGCAACAGGTTGATCGGAGGGTGGATCGCGTGGCGTAGAAGAGAGCTAGCTCAAGGGCCTCGAAGTCCGTGGCAGAGGCCGGGTTCCAATTGAGCTGATCGGGCGAGGGGTGGTCAACCGTTTTCCGTTTTGCTGAAGAACGGCTATTCGGAGTGGATGGGGGTAGCGGTGAGGATTCGGCGTCGGCGAGAACGGCGAAAGGCGAAGGTGCGAAAAAAGCGGTGATCGGTCGTGAGGACGCAGACGGTGACGAGGTCGACGCCGCTGAGGACGGCCTCGACGGCGCCTTCCCCTTGCCACTCATGTTCGAAAGTCAAAAAAACCCCCCTCCCTAACCCTAACCCTGGAACGAGGTTGCAAAGCAAAGCAGGATCAGAGGCATTCCCACTTTGACAGTTAGCCTGTGGGGAGGCAGGCTGGGAGGGCTGAGGGTGTTTAGGAACTCAGGGCTGAGGATAAGTCTGTCGCCTCCATCATTTCCAACTGGGGTGTCTGCTGAAAGCAGCTCTTGGGCATCCCCTGGAAGCTGATGAACTGTATACTCATTGAACAGATGAACCACGTCATTCTTTGCAGCCAAAATACACCTGTCTGCTGAGTAGGATGCAAATTCCTCTCCTGACTGCTGAGTTACTGCACCAAAGTCATCATAGACTCACTCCCTGTAGGAAGAAGACTCGGCCTTGTGGAGGAGGCACCACTCCAGGCTGTCCACATTGCTCAACTGCATCACACCACAGCCCTGTACACAAAGGCCTGCTCTTGGTTGAAGCTCCTTTCAGCGTTTGCCACAACGGACTCCAGTTGCTGCTGATTGTATTCTGAGTTTAGCCTTTGAAAAATCAGCTGGAGTCGGCCCTCCAGAGCCAGCACAGGCTCAGGTTGGAACTCTTCCAGCTGCGGGTCGTTCAGGCTGAAGAAAGCAAGAAGCTTGGAGTCTTTTTGAAGGGCGGCAACTTCCCCAAGATCAGCATCCTCATCAAAGTAAACTGACTGCTGGTCAGGGAGATGCACAGCTGACCTTGTGACTGACGGTATCCAGCCTTGCATGTGGAACTGGAAGACCCTCCAGCAGGCCTCCTGAGCAGACACTTAGCAGGCATCGAGGAAGTCGTCAATCTCATCCACGCAGACAGTGGCTTCTCCAGAGCCAACTGCCACCCTTGCTCTGTCATGGCCCTTGTGCAAGTATTTCATGAGGTATTTGATGGCCCTCATGGTGGCGCAATCTCCACATTGAAGTGCGACTGGTACTTTCTGGACAGATACCGGTTGAATGCAACCACCCACCAGTTTTCCACTTCAAAGCCACCTTGGAGCTGTCTGCTGATGGTGAAGACTGGAACACCTTGGCCGTGGCTCTTGATGTTTGCACCAACAGATGCAAACGCCATGAGACTGTTGTAGTTGCGTGCGTTGGACAGGAACTCGTTGGACAGGCAGTGATTGCCCAGGAGAAGCTCACTGATGAAGGGAGTTGGGCCAGCCAACGGCAGCAGGGAGACTTGACCACAACTGCAGCAGAGTGAAAACTTTGGGCTTTTTTTCGATGATCTGCTGGTCCGCTCTTGAATGAACATGATCGGGTTGCAGAGTGGACAGGCTGTCTGCATCGGGCCGAGGAAGTGGCAGCAACGGTCCTTTTCACCATCTTTGCCCCAAATCTGAAGGGCAAAATGCAAAAAAATTGGGGGTGCGTGGTCAGGAGGGCATACCAACACTGTAAGGCTAAAAGAAAAATGGACCTCACCTGATCAGCACAAAGCTCCTGAGCCACTGCTATCCCAAGCTGAACGATAGTCTTTGGGCATGAACGATCCCACCTGGTTTTTTGGCCACAGGCAGGGCAGGGGATGTGGCCAGAACAGTCATTGCTCTGGTAGTCAAGGTGATCCATGCTGCCACAGGCGTCACACGGAAGGTGGTGGGGACAGTCGAGAGAATTGAGGAACTCATGGAAATCTGCAATGTCGGCAGGCTTGCCATTGTTGAGGCAAGTGAGGCAAGGTCAAGGGCAAAGCTTCGAGCGCTCATGCAGGTGATCCCAAAGGCCGCATTGTGGGCATGGCTGACAGTTTGGGCATTGAAGGGAGTTTGGGCCACAGTGACTGCAGTTTCCACAGGGCATGCAGCCAGCAAAGTTAAGGCAGAGGCAGGAAGTTTTGTCAATGTGATTGGTGAGTCTGCATGCAGGGCGGCCAGGAAATCGGGGCAGAGCAGTGAACCCTGATTTGGGTGATTCAACTGCCCACACGCCGAACAGCCAGCAGAGCGGGGACAAAGAAGTGAGTCTTGGTTTGCATGGTTCAACTGCCCACACGCAGAGCAGCCAGGAAAATAGGGACAATAAATTGAGGCCTGGTTTGCATGGTTCAACTGTCCACATGCAGAGCAGCTCGCAAAAAAAGGGCAGTCGACAGATTGATTTCGGTAATGTGAATTACTTCCGCAGGATGAGCAGCCTGTGTTTGCTCGGCACTTTTTGCTGGTCCTTTGTTGGTGATCCAAACCTCCACATGAAGGGCAACAGCGTTTTGACATAGGTGGCTTGATGAGTGTAGTTGGAGGATTGATTGTTAAGCGGTTCTGTGGTTTTTGCAGTTGCAGTTGGAAACAATAATTAACAGATGATTATTTCATGCCCCCCTTTTGTACCTGCAAGACAGAAGGGAGAGAGAGAGAGAGAGAGAGAGAGGGACTGACAGTGAGATTTCCAAACTGAGCTTTCCTTCAGTTCGCCTGAAACGATATCACCAAAAAGCCCAACTCTCGGATACACAGTGCGAAGTTTCCGACAACACGGGATCTCCACCAGACTGACAATGAGAGAGAAGGTCACGGACACACTTTCGTCGCCTTTGCCGGAACAGCAGGGAAAACTGCCAGTAAGTCTAACTATTTCCTTGCTCGACTGAACCCACCACGGCTGCCGCCATTGACCTAAACTCTGGGAAAATCAATCCAACTTCCCGCACAATCGTGTTCTCCTTACCTGACATCTTCCTCGCCGGTCCCAACAGTGACACTGCCCGTCTGCCTGCGACGTGTGCCCGAAGTCGTCGTGGCAAAGTTTGGACGGCGGATCTGCTCCAACACCAGCTCAATCACGACCTTCACCAAGCGATGCCGGGAAAATCAACAGAGACAAGACTATCACCACAGGCGAGACTTGCAGTCAAGTTGCCCTCGAACTTGAACCCTTTCCGAAATTTCTTGGTGCCGAAGCAGGAGCCGAGCAGCTTGAAGAAACTCAATTCAGTCAAAATGACCGCTCACTCGAAGGAGGTTCAGCGACTCACCACACCACCGAATTCGCCTCCGGGTAAACTGGCGGAGACTGAGTATAATCTGCGCAGATGCCCCACTGCTCGCCGTGACCGGTAGAAGGTGGTGGTTTGGACTTCAACCGGACATCACGCATTTGTCTTGGATACTTTTCGCTAATTCCGATAGAGTCATTGCTCCATTATTTGTGGTGGAGGCAAGGAAGGGAGATCGGTTTGGGTCGTTGAGGAGATCATTCCTTTCGTGGGTTCTGTATTATTCGTGGAAACATTTCAAAACATTGGTAAGGGCCGCACAAAAGTACGAGGCCAGGGATTAAAAGAAAGAATCAAGAGGGAAACTGAGGCAGTGGAGTGAGGTTTTTTTTTCAGCAGTCCAACCTCTGCACCACAATCTCACGACCGCGAAAGGCTGCCAACACCTTTCTGTCAAACGCACAGCTGTCCAATCGCGGAAGCGATGACAGATGCACCACTGACCAAGAGCGCAGGCCCTTCCAGTCCATGGCCGACAAGAGCCAGCTAAATGTGTCCGCCGTCACACCGGCTGTGGCAGCCCCCGCGCCACACTGCGAACCGACGTATGTGGCGGCAAGGCCCAGGCTGGCGTATGGATAGCCCAAATCGAAGCCTTGCTGAAGAGTGAGAATGCTGTCTGTCGCCCTGAATGGACCGGGGACTCCGTAGACTGTCATGACCTTGTCCACGAGCATGCCCGTGCTCGCACAGTTTGTGGGTCCTCCGTTGTCGCCTGTGTCCTTGCAAGTGGATGACAGCGTGCCGTACTTTGCTCTGGAGTTCCCAATTGCGCCAAGCTGCTGTATCAATGCTTTTCCCTGTCCTTGATAGCGCCTCCTAAGATGTTGTACTGTGCAGTGATGGTTGCATCGGTTCCCCACGAACAACAGCCCGCCAGTACACTAGCCTGCACGTGTAACCTTTGTAGCTGTAGAGCCGCTCGTTGTCGCCGCCCCACCACGCGGACCCATGCAGGTCCGGCCGGCTTCCTCCGATGACATACCCGGCCGGGCTGATCTGCCCGGTGTTCGAGTTGGAATTGATCTTGATTATTAAGTGGTTGCCGGTATCGTCGTAGTAGCTGATTTGGGACTGCTGCTCCCAAAACCAATTCGTTCCAACTTGGGTGACATATTTTGGGCCGCAGTACGTGGACATGCACCCGGTCGACGACGAGTCCCAGGACATGATGTAGTTTTGGGTAGCTGCGCCGTCCCAGCAATTCACCGCGCTTGATGGCCGCGACCGCTTGAAACATGGCTGAGAAGGCGACAACGGCCGTGAGGGCCAAGGCGCGATTATGAAGCATCCCAAAATAGCGGTGGTTGTTTCGACGCGCAAGCACGACATCGCGCACGTCTGGATGGCCTCGATGCTGGAGATAAACACGTGCACCTCCATCACCGCGGGCGAATCCCTCAAAACCGGCCTCCAACTCCTCGCTCTGTCCGTGCCCAAGCCGTCCGTGCGCATGGCGCTCCTCCTCGCGAGCATGCGCGACTGCCGCTTCCCCGTAGACCTCCTGTACGGCATCCTCGGCATCCTGCCGCGCAACGAGGCCGAATCCTTTGACTTTGCCAAAGTCAAGGTCGACTACAAGAAACCCTTCGACGCCGTCGCCGCCTAGCTCGCCCTCACCATGGGTCCCGCCGTCGTCGCCCAGTTCGCTTCCGTTTCCCCCGCCCCGCCGGAGCTGCAGCAGGACGATTTTACCGCTACAGCAACGAACAGCGGAGAGATCGCCAGGGTCTCCAAGCACGGCATTTGTCTTAAGACGACGCCACAAACTTGTTACCCAAATGTTGAAGCTTCTTGTTTCACTGATATGTCTCCTTTCTATTGCAATATGATGGTGCGTGAGGTCAGTTTCTACTTTCAAGGAGGTGAGAATGCAAAAAAATAAACTGTGGTTTTCGCCTAAGCTCTGGCTGACTCACGAGAACCTGCTACTTTTCGAAAGCGAGCTGTGTGGAGCTGGAGTCGTGTGGAGCTGCTGCTGCGACGAGCGATCACGGCGTTTCTGTACATTCTCCGATGCCATACTAGCAGCTCGACTCTCTATAATTCGAAACCCCTTCATCCCTCCCAACCATCGACTTTGTTGTAGCCAGCGGCTTGTCGAGACCACTCCACTTTAGCGTTGGCTAATTCCCACTCGATGATTAAGGATGAAGGAAGAAGAAAGGAAACGTCTTGGACGCACAAGAGTAAGCAATCTAATCGCGCGAAGTTTAAAGTTTGAAAACGAGAAAGAAAGGATAACAGCACAAAGGAGATAGAAACGGAGAGGAAGATCCGGTGTCGGTCAAGCAGCGACACAGGAGCCCGATTTGCAAACCTTGCCACTCGCGCAAAACGACCCGTCCGCTGCGTACCCGCTGGCCGCAGTAAACCCGCTGATCGACGCAGTGTTGTAGCAAGCCCCACTGCCAAAATCGCAACCGTACGTGCACCCCGCGTTCTCCGTCTTACCGTTCTGGCAAATGCGCAGGTTGTTGTACTGGGCGCACGAAGACGACACGCACTTGCCGTTGCTGCAGTACGACTGCACGCCACCGCAGGGTGTCGCCGGCGTCGCAAACGTGCACGTGGCGCTGCAGCACGCCGACGGCGGGTCGCACGCCTCGCCGGGCTCCACGATCCCGTTGCCGCAGACGGCCTTGGCCGTCGACCCCGCTGCCGGCGCGCACACCCCGGCCGAGGTGCACTGGCCCGTGCCGCCGGACCCGCAATGCACCCCGGTCGGCGCGGTGAGCGCGCTCCAGCCAAACTGCGAGCCCGGGTAGCAGGTCTGCGTGGCGCCGTCGTACGAGCATCCGAAGGTGCACTCGCCCGTCCCGCACGCGTTCAGGTTCGAGTAGCTGTTGCAGATGACGCCGACGCAAGCGCCGTCGCGGCACATGCTCTGTTTCCCGCACGCCGTGCTCGGCGACTTAAATGTGCAGTCCGTCGAGCAGCACGCCGCGGCGCCCGAGTCGGCCGCCATGTAGTCGCACTGCTTCACAAACTTGCAGGCCGATGTGCAGCACGGCGACGTGCGCCCTGGGCCGGGGTCGCAGTCCTCCGCGCCCTCGATAATTCCGTTCCCGCACGTGGACGCCACGACCGTCGACGACAGCGGCAGACAGGCCGTGCCTTGGTACTTGGTCAGGTACGGGCACACCTCTGGCTTGTTGTACACCGGGTGGAAGCCGTAGTAGCCGGTGCCGATTGGGTACCGACCGTCAGAGTAGTCCATCACGCCGCCAGTCTTGCCCTGTCCTTCCTCAAAGGCGTGTGACGCATTCAGGTTATGGCCGAGCTCGTGCGCTACCGTTAGCCACAGCCCGCTCGACAGTACCACTGCGCCAATGTTGTCCGCCGTGCAGGCGCCCGGCTGCGCTGCGTTTCCGACTTCCCCGCCAGCGCTGCTGCAGACCGTCAGTAGAAAGTTGGTCGTGACGGTGGAGTCGTGCGGTTGCGTGGCAAGGTAGTTGCGCAGTGCCGTCCCGCCCTCGTTGTTCCACGTTGAGCAGTAACCAGGCCCGTAGTTCCACGTGTAGTTGGCAGTCGCTGCCGTGTGCGGCGCCGTCATCACGCGGGTGTTGTTTGTGTGGACCTGGAAGGTTTGGATGTGACGGAAATTACAAATCGTTCCTACCACCATCACGGAGGGTACAAAACAAAGTCTCACCTGAATGGTGATGCCGAGCTGGTGCTCGTAAATGATGTTCATATCGGTCACCAACTGTCCCAGTTTCGCCAGAGTCTTTATCGGCGACGTCGCGCCCGTCCCGTCCAGCTGCAAAAACGTCCCGTACGTGACATAGAACGCCAACCTCGCCGTGTGGTTCTTCGAGATATTCGGATAGCAATCGGTCCACAGCGGGGCGTAGCCCACCGACGGGATTGCCACATCGACGGTCGCCCGCCGCTGCACGGCTCCGGCTGTGGCGGTAGTGTTGATCACCGTCGAAGTGTACTCCCCCGTCACCGGGTCCTGGTGGAACACGAGCGGTCCGCCGGCGCCGCGGGTCGACGGCACCAGGGAGACGTGGGTCGCTCCGCCGATCGCGGCCAGCTCTTCCGCGGTAAAAGAAGTGGCAATGTGCGCGACGGGGTCGACTTGGAAGAGGCTTCCCGTCGACGTATTGAACACGACCAGGTGGATGCCGTCGTCGTACAGCGTCGCGCGCACCGAGGCGGACCCATCGTCGAGAAGCCCGGAGTAGTGCACGTCCGGCAGGGAAGCCTCGGCCTTTGTTCCGTCCGCCTGTTCGACGGTGACGGTCGATGTCGCAGAGTGGTCCCATACCGCGGTGACGGGGATCGAGGTGAGCGAGGATGCGGAGAAGGCGGTGCCATCGACGGTGAAGGACACATTGAGGTAGTTGCCTTGCATGATGGCAGAGGAGAGGGTCGCGTTTGCGGCGTAGATGGAAAAGGGGGTGGTGTTGATAAACAGGTCAGAAACGGGCGCTAGGTCGGTGTGGCCTGCGTGCGACCGGAGCGGGTAAAGGGCGGCGAGGAACATGAAGGCACCGACGACGAAACGAGGAAGGGGGAACGTCGCCATTGGTGCGCGGGTGCTGACGGAGGCGGAGGGAGAGGAGGGTGAGGCGTTGATGCGCATCGGTGGACTCTGGTAAGCTTTGTTTGCTTCCTTGCATGGCATGATGGCATGGTATTTATAAATGCTGCGGGAAGGTCTTGTTATGCTAGGTTCCAAGTTTGTCTTTCTTTTTCCGCCAGCCGCTCGGTCTCGCTCGGTCTCGTTCGGTCTCTTCCCTCTGCTGCGGGAGGAAGTCGGAGATGCGGCCAGCGGACACACATAAAAATCGGCCCGCTTGATCCGGAAGCAGAAAGACGGAAAATGCATTATAAATCCTATTGGACGTGATGGCCAATTGACTGTTATTGCCGGAAGCGCACCAATGTTGTCTTGCTTGTAAATACCTGTCTGCCTCTCAATCTCTCCCGACCTTCAATGCGCCACGCCAAAAACGGACACAGCCTCTCAGACACCACTGATCCCTCGATGATGTCACAGCGGCCGCAGACAAAAATGGATGAGCAACGGCTGTTCGCCGCCGTCCGGCTTGTTTGCCCCGCTTCCGCCGAGAAGCCGCACAAACGATGCAAATTTTTACTTTCACTGTATTTATCCGTTTTTTTGGGGACCAACTCAATTGCTGCGCGAAACAAAATCCCAACGCAGTCTCGGTCCCAAACGCCACGGAGCTTGGCGCTCGTACTACTGTTTTTGACAATACCGGTAATTTGGGGGGAGGAAGCGTCGGGCTCAGTTTTCTCCTAATTGTCCTCAGTTTCAGCTTGGTCTTCTCCTCGGTTCGCTTCCTTCGTTTAAAGACTGGATTACGATCGCACGGAGTCGGAAGAGGTCGCTTTTCAAATTGTAATCGCGAAGAGCCGTTTGGTAAAGTGATGGAGGATGCAGCCCACTGTGGGCCACGAGCGTATGATGCCCCAACGGGCTGTTCCTGCTTAGTGGCTCAAAAGAGGAAGACAGAGAGAGTGTGTGTGAGTGAGTGAGAGAGCGTGAGACAAAGATTGAGAGGTGCAGCAACCAAGCAACTCTCCCTGACACCGCTGCTGACCTGGACGCACTGACAGCTGATGTGCCACTGCCTGCCTCACACAAGCCGCTGCCAAGAAGCGTGCACAAGCTGTCGCAACAGACGCCGCGGCTCACTATCTCTCCTCGCTCAAGCAGCGGTCCACAACTAAAGTTTCAAATCGACACGTTTTACGGTATTGTGTCGCTTAGCTGCGCTGTACAATTTCCGCGCACCGGAATCGCGGTCTGGGTTCGAATTCCAGCGACACACAAATTAATCGTAATTATCGCGATAACGTACGGCAATATTGCGGAAAAAGATGCTGGAGAGTCCAACGTTGTCGTATTGGGCTCAGTTGCGACATTTATCGGTTATCGCATGTCGATTAGAAACTTTATTCACAACCAGTAGCAGCATGGCCCCATCGGCCACGCCGCTGACCACGCCGCTGACCACCTTGTTAGGCGTGTTGGGTTGCTTAGTAAGTGCTGGGGCGGGTAGAGGTTGGGGAAGAGAGAGTAGGGGGAGCGGACTGAGTGTGTGATGGTTGTGGCAGTCGTGAGGGAGGCTGAAGCAGGAAGATTGTCGGTGAGGGCAGGAGAATGGGGAAGATGCAATTGCAACGGCGCGGCGAGCGAGGCGCTCTCGCTGTTCCTGCAAGGAGAAGCGACAGCAACCTCAAAAGTCCACTTACCGGGCGCTTCTCAAATCTCTTCCAAATACCCGTGTAACGCACCTCCCAAATAGATCCCCTCTCCTCAAAGACTTCGTCCCACCTTCCCCTGCGCCAGCAACACCGTTGCCGACGCCCTCCGCGCCTGTCATCACAGCCCTCACGCCTGCAGCCACGCCGTTCACTTTCCGAGCACCAGCGTGCACCGTACCCCCGCGGCGGCAGAAAGCTCCTAGCTGCCTTTTTTCAGAAGTGCTGGGACAACCTGTTGCGGGAGCTGGGAAGAAGAGATGTGGATGGCAGGGGGGCGGCAGTGAAGGCCGGGGTGGCTGGGCGCAAGAGAAGCAAGATCAACTGTGCAGAGGGGTGGTGCAGGAGTCAGAAACAGTGCGTTGCTATTCCAGCGCCAGTCAAGCTTTTGCAGTGTATCCAGAGCAGCGGTACGCTCCTGCTTCTACTTGATTTTTTCCCAGCTGAAGCTCTCCAGTTTTAGTTTATTTCACCTTTCGGACAATTGGAAAAGTCACTTGAATAAAGGAACTGGACGTTTCTAACTTTGCGTGAAATTTTGGTCAGGACGGCTGCACTTGGCAGTTTGAAAGGTTTGTGTTTCTGGTGTTGTTTTGCCCTTGGCGCACTTCGCGCCCCTCATCATTTTTTAATTTCAACTGTTCCCGTGGGAGCAGTTTTTTTCGTGTTTACTTCTCAACCGTTGCACGGCATTCCGCGCACTTAATTTTTCTTGTTTAACCGTTCCCCTGGGAACGGTCAATTTGTTGCTGTTGATTCTTTTTTGCATCCAAATTAGTTCCCATCGCAATTCGCGCCCCTCATAGTTTTTTTATCTTTAACCGTTCTGTCTGGAAAGGTTGGTTTTTTGTTTGCTTCTCAACCGTTCCCGCGGCATTTCGCGCCCCTCGGGTGTTTTTTATGTTTAACCGTTCCCGTGGGAAAGGTTAGTTTGTTGCTTGATTCTTTTTGTATCCAAGTTAACCGCTCCCATCAGAACGGTAATTATTGTTTTGCTGTTTATTCGTTCCAAAGGTTCCAGAAGGAACGGTTGGGTTAGAAAATAAAGTTGATGTTACTCAGCCATGATTACCCTATAGTTTGTGAACGCAGCTTTCCACTCCAAAACATGCTTTTGGTTTGGCGGAACTGACTGGTTAGCAACAAGAGGCACAAGACGGACCTGAACCTATTGTGACTGTCAGTTATCATTCTCACGATGCCCATGGGAGAGCAAGCCACTGCCAATGCAGATCTGGGTGCTGGCTTGCGCTGATGACAAATACTCTGAGTATTAAGTGGAACAGAAACCTGGTGTCAACAGTTTTCCTCCTCCTCTGCTCAAGCAGATAATATAGGAGAGGTTTTTACGCTGTGCCAGTCACGCTTGCCTAGCAACTATCACAGTGTGCATATCATCATTATGTATCAAAATTTGTAACAGAGTTTTTTCTCTTTCTCTCCAACTTGGGGAGAAGGACCACCCACAAACACATCTCCACTTCATTCACTCCTTCCACTCACTCACTGAGAGTAGACTGTTTACACTTTTGATCCTGCTGCAGGGACATCCTTTGCGATGCAAACTGTTACGTTTACATGCTAATGCGTCCCATTGGTTGGGGCAAATTACACCTTTGTGAAACCTGCTGGCTGGCAACAAGGGCTTCTGCAGCATGCCGAGCGACATAGGGTCACAATCTGTCTGTCCAATGGCGTTGAACCGCTTCCATTGCATTTGATATTAGACTCCTGAGATAACACTCATATCCCACTTCTCTCTCTTATTCTGCAGTTGTATTGCGCATATCTGGGCGAAGAGTGAAGGAGGGCAAATAGCAGGCTTACACAAAGAATGAAGAGTCAGCCTCGCCGCCTGTGTGCACACGTCTAAGTGCGTTTGCAAGATGGAGGAGGGCCAGTGTGGTAGTGGGTGTTGCGCATCGGAGCGTCATTGTGCTGATTGGCCCAGTCTTGTGGCGATCTCCTTGGGTATGTCATCCCGATTGCGGGGAGAGTCATTTATGGAAACTTGTTGAGTCTATTGAATGGGGCGTCCTATGGGGTCGGGTTGAAGGCTGTTCGCGCAACCCAACCTCGGACCCTTCCCCCCATCCCCCCAGGACCAGCCGTGACGCCGGAGATCCCCCCGGGACGTAGTTGTTCTCACCTTCACCGTACCACGAGGCTGGGAAGGACGTCCAAGATGACGCACTCGCCAGCGGGTTTCACTTCCTTCTTTCTCTCATCGTTTTTTACCTTTCTTCCTGATGAATCCATCAAAGAAACAGGTGCTAAAATGCACAAAGCAGAACGAAACGAAAAACAACTACCCTCTCCCTTGTGTTCTGATATTCTTAGTTACTAATACTACGTAGAAAGGGGGAACGAGGGAAAAGTCTTAAGAGTTCAAACAGCGATGAAGAAGCGCACCCTGCTGTTAACCCCCGAGAAGAGTGTAAAAACAAAAAGGTGCGACAGAAAAAGAAAATGAGGCCCTTTTTGTTTTGGTGGGGAAGAAAGAAGTGGGCACGTTTGGGAATGGTTGCGTGTCGGAAAGCCCTCTTGGATGAAACCCCGCCAAAAAAAAAAAAAAAAAAAAAAAAAAAAAAAAAAAAGGAAAGAAAAGAAATTAACCCAGCCTGTTGTATCTGCCCAGCAGGGCATTACAGTTACCGCAGTGATGCTCGACGTCCTTGGACGCGTCGACGACAAACGGGACCCACGCGCAACTGGGAGTTGTAATTGTTGTTGTCGTTGTTGTTGTTGAAAGGTGAAATAGGAGTTGTGTTTTAGTATGTGGGGTTTTTTCGGTTGCGTTTTTCAATGGGAGGAATATGGGTTCTTTGCATCGAAGTGAGATGAGGGGGCTTGGGCGCTGCGAACTGGCTGCATTCTTCCTTCCCGTGTTCTTTTTTCATCACTTACGGCCAAAAGACGATGCACACAAGCGCGGCGCACAAGAAGGTTCCGCGGCCCGCCACTGGGGCGGGTTTGGTTTTCGTTTTTTCGTTTTGTTTGGTTTTTCGTAAAGAAAAAAAGAAAAGAAAAAAAAAAGGAAACGAGCGAGAGAGAGAGAGAGAGAGAGAGAGAGAGAGAGAGAGAGAGAGAGAGAGTGAGAGTCAGAGAGAGTCAGAGAGAGAGAGAGAGGCAGAGAGGGTTAGGGAGACAGACATACAGAGATCATCGCTCCATCCGTGACACGCCACTTCTTCTCTCTCCTATCCTCTCCTCGCACGTCCTCGTCCTCCTCCTCACGGGCTTACCCGACACGACCTTCGTCGGCCCCTGCACGCCGCAAGTCGGGCACTGGCAGAGCATGGGGTCCTTGCCAAAGATGACGGCGGGGGCGGCGGCGATGATCACCATCTGTGGCTGGGCGCCGCCCGGGTACTGCGGGTACTGACCCCCTGCGGCGGCGGCGGAGGGGAAGGCGGTCATTCCCGGGGCCGGCGGGTAGTAGGCTGGGGCCGGGGCGGCGAGGACGACGGGCTGCTGCTGCTGCTGCTTCACGTCGCTTGTGGCGGCAGCGGGGACGCCGTCGGTCATGGCTGGATGCGATGTGTGTACGTGTGTGTGCGAACTGTGAGGGGGTGTTCGGCGGGCCTGCCGAGAACAAAGGTAATTTATTTGCTGTGAAGCGAGACACCCTGTGACAAGGTGAGAAACAGTTGCAACCAACGGAGACAGACCGACAGACAGAGAGAGACACCCTCCAGGCGCACGCATTCGGAAATGTTTTTCTTCTTACGGATTGCGCCAAGCCCGATGACGTGAAAAGCTGCGAGCAAGCCAGTGGATCAAAGCGGGTGGTGCGTCCAAAACAAAAAAAAAAAAAAAAAAAAAAAAAAACATAAGCGTTGGCCTCTGGCATCTCGTATCTCGTGAGAAGGGAAGGATGGCAGAGTTCCATGCAAATTCCGCTGTCATTATTCACTATCCCGAGCCTCTGTCACGGTCGCCTGTCCTGACGCGCTGGATTGATCAATTCATCGCCCAAAGGTGCAAATGCAGAGCACAATTTTTTTGATATCATGGCCTCCAATTTATTTTTGTGCAAGTCTTCCCGCCCAGAGTGAGAGCGCTGAGGGTCTCGTTTCAAAGTTACAGTGCCAAACGAAATTTTATCTGAAAGAGGCGGTAGCGAGCCTGTGGCTGCCCCCCCCTACGAAACCGTTGAGCTGCCTGTGCCTGTGGCGGGAACTGGCAGAAGCGTAAAGTTCCCGCATTTGGCCACGAGCGTCGGCGGGCCTATCATGATGGGGCGAAAGCAGTTGCCCGTGCCGTCGACAATGTTTGCGCTAAACAACGTGAGCTGAAGCGCGGGATCGTCCGAGCAGTTGAACAAGATGGGGGTCAGCTTATTCAATTTGGTTTTTTTTTTTTTTTTTTTTTTTTGTGGGGTGTGTTAGAAATAAAAAATAGAAATAAAAATAAATAAAAAAACACCACGACTATGTTGGCACTCAACGCGTTCGTTCAACCTCAAGCACAGATCCGACAGGTTGTGCACCCACGCGCCGTCCTGCGGGCGAAAGACCTTGCTGCTGGCCGTCGTGAGGGACAGGGCCGCGTCGTCGGCACACATCACGATGGTGATGGTCCTGTTATCAAAGCTGTCCATGCAGGTGGATGCGTCCACGCTCTTGACCGCAAAGAACGAGGGGAGCACGCCGTCGCCTCCCATTTGCCGGTTGCCTGCCGTGGCCGTGGTGGTCGACGAAGACGAGGACGCCGTCGTCGGCGTCGAAGGCGCCGAGGTCGTCTCAGAGGTCGCCGTCGAGCCCGCGTCGGTAGACGGAGATGGCGTGGCAGTGTCGGTCGCTGCGGGCGACGACGACGGTGACGAAGCCTGGGGCGAGACGCTGGTTGCGGTGGGTGCGGTGGTTGCGGCGGCTGCGGCGGAGGATGCTGTTGCGGCGGAGGAGGCTGCGGCGGCCTGCGGCGACGACGACGGAGACGGCGAGGACGTCAGTGGGACGCCGGCGGATGCGTTTTGGGTTGGGTTCGTCATCATATCGGAGGTGCCGGTGCGGGACTTTTGCAGCAGGGCGACGGGCAGGGCGACGGCAGCAGCGGCTATGAGGGCGACGAGGAGGCACGCCGCGACGCGGCGGCTGGGTCGGGTGGCTGGAGTGGCTGGAGTGGTTGGCAGTAAGGCAAAGTCAATGACAGACGTGACGTCCCTAGTTTGATCTGGCCTAACAAGACTTACCAGCTGGCTGCGGCCGAAGGCCGTCGGTCTCGTCTCCGTCTCCGGCTGGTGGGAACGTCAGTTCGACATCCTCGTATCCTTCTGGGCGGTGACCGGGGGCGCCGACGGCTGACGGCGGAGGGAAGCTAAACTCGCCGCCGGCTCCGCCGCGAAGCTTCTTGTCGTCGAGCCGGTCGAAGCGGCTGTGGAGCCACGACTCTATGTATTGGCTACCGCCTGTCGTTGTGGTTGTTGTCGTCGTCGGCGGTGGCTGTTGGTACTTTGCTCCTGCTGCCGCCGACGTCGCCGCCGTCGTCGCCGAGGCGACTCCGCCGTCTCCGGCGGGCGGGAACGTCAGTTCGTCCTCCTCGTATTGACCTGTGGGGTGACCGGTGGCGCCGCCGGCCGACGGCGGAGGGAACATCAGCTCGCTTGCGGCGGCAGCGGCGCGAGGCTTCTTGTCGTCAAGCCGGTCGAAGCGGCCGTGGAGCCACGATTGGATGGTTTGGCTGCCGCCCGCCGTCGTGGTTGTTGTTGTCGTCGCCGGCGGTGGCTGTTGGTGCGTTGCTGCTGCCGTCCCTGAGGCCTCGTCGTCGTTGTCGTCGCGGTCGCGACGGTCGCGGAGGCGGCCGTCTTGAGCCGGCTTTGTTTGCATCGTCTGTTGCGCAGTCTGGCAAGGGCCGACGTTTATTGCGCGCGTGTTTGGGAAATGACAAAGAAAAAAAATGCAGACGTCGAAAAATTCTTTTGAAAAATTCTGTTTTAAAGTTTATTTTTAATTTTCCAAAAAAGGCAGGAGGTCTCCAAGCGCGCGGTGAGCATGCACCGGAGGAAGGGTGGACTTGCTGTCGTTTCTTTGACAAGTCCGATCGATAACTATAACAACAAGATATTTGACGACAAACACACGCTCGCATAGTCATGGCGGCATCGCCGGCTACAAAAAAAAAAAAACAGGCTCCCACCGCTCGAAATCCTACTGCATCCCCACCTGCTCGCCCGCATCTGGCGACGACGAGGCCATGAGGAAGATGGGACTGAACGACGGCGGCAGCGAACAACGACAATGACGAACTACCGACCCCGACGATACCCACCCGGCCGCCGCCGAGCGGAGCCGCGGGTTGGTGCAGAAGCCGTAGACAATCGGCCCACTTAGGGCCCGCTGCGAGCCTTTGCGACGAGGGGAAGTACAGGTACGCCAAGTGCCGCGCAAAAGGTGGCGCGCTACGCAGGTCTTCCCAAGAGTGAATTTTGAGCCCCGTTTTCCGGCCGGCGACTGTGATGTTGTTATTTTTGTGTTTTTTTGTTTTTTTTTTTGTTTTTCTGTTGTTTCTCAGAACGATGCCGTTCTCGCACACGCAGGCAAAACGCGTTGGCCTTACCCAAGACGAGATTCGTCGGCCCCTGCGCACCGCACGTCGGGCACCCGCACCGTCAGAGCGCGGGTTGCTCGCCAAAGGCCACAGCGGGCGCGGCAATCACGACCATCTGCGGCTGGACGCCCCGGCGGCGGGTACTGCCGGGTACGGTTGCCCGGCGAGCGAGCCAGCCGCGGCCATCCCCGGCGCGTGCGGGTGCGGGTGCGGGTAGTAGGCTGGGGCAGGGGCGACGAGGGCGACGGGCTGGTGCTGGCGCTGGTGCTGGTGCTGCTTCAGGTCATGGTGGGTGGGTGGATTGGGTAAGTGAGAGAGAGAGAGAGAGAGAGAGAGAGAGAGAGAGAGAGAGAGAGAGAGAGAGAGAGAGAGAGAGAGAGAGAGAATGTGTGTGTGTGTGTGTTGTGCTGGACAGGTTTGATTATTTATATTTTGCTGTTTGGAGCGAGACACTTGCAATGCGACGTGACTCGAGCTGGCTTGCGGGAGAATTTTTTTTCCTTTTTAGGGGTGTGCGGTCGTACCGACTGCGTTGCAGGAGAAACCTGCAAACCCGCGAAAACCAAAACAAAGCACACCCTACCACTGCTGCTGGTCGGTTTGTCGGTCTCGCCAAGTCGATAAGCCCAACCAACCACCAACCACCAACCAACCAACCAACCAAAGTCAGAAAAGTTGGTCGAATCATCTCTGCGGGGGATGATTTGCTGTCAAAGCAACGCCCGATGGACTGCCCCTCTCTTTCTTCCTTTCTTTTTCCTGTATGGTTCAGGCACTAATTAAACTAATCTCCCTTGACTGCGCCTCAACAAAGTGTTAAAAAAAAATTTAAAAAAAAAAAAAAGACAGCTAAACAGACCGAGGGAAATGAACGATCAGGCTGCCCAGACGCTCGAGCAGCAGCAACAGCAGGAACGCCCGCTTACGGCGTTCGTGTCGGGCCCGCTGGACTCTGACGCGGCGTACTTCCAGACACACTACGCGGGGCGGATCGCGGCGGCGTTCGCGGAGGGCCACCGGTTCGTGGTGGGCGACTCGCGCGGCGTGGACCGACAGGCTCTGCTCCTGCTGTGCCAGCTGGTGCAGGCGCGGAGGCGGCAGAGGCATCATCAGCGAGCGTCGCAGCAGCAGCAGCAGCAGCAGGAGCAACGGAAGGCAGACCACGAGGACGAGACGCCGGCGCCGACGGTCACGGTGGTGACGGTGCGGGCGGACGCGGTGGCGGCGATCCGCGGGCTGGTGCGGGACGATCCCGAGATTGCGGTGCGCGTGTTTGCGGCGGCGGCGCCGACGCCGACGCCGGTGTCTGTGTCTGCGAGGGGGCCGCCACTACCAAACGACATGCAGCAGCGACCGCAGTCGCAGTCGCAAAAGAAGAACCGCGGCAATAACAACAACAACAACAGCAACAACAACAGCAACCCCAGCAACAGCAACCGCAACAACAACAACGCCAAGAACAGCGGCGGCGGCAGCGGCGCGGCGGCCGGTGGAACAACAATGACGACGACGACCACGGCGCAGCTGGAGGAGCGGGACGCGCACTGCACGGCGTCGTCGGACTACGACATTCTGCGGTACCGGACGGCGGCCGAGTGCAAGGCGCTGTACGGCGCAAAGTACCGGGCGGGGCGGGTGTCGGGCACGGAGAAGAACGAGCTGCGGCGGATGCGGGTGCGGATGCAACAACAAGAGGAAGAAACGAGGTTAACAAGGGGACTGCAATAGAATCAATGTGTGTGCAATTAAGGGCCAAGCTGTGATGGCCCTGGCCGAACAGGGCTTTTCCGCATTTGGATGACTTCGTATATTTCTTTTTTTGGGGCACACTTGTCTGTCCAGCTTTCTGTTCTGTGCTCGAATGGCGCGCACAGCCACCACCTGACTTTTTGCTTTCCACGCATGCACCCGAAACAGAAACAAAAACAAAAAAAATGAGGAAAAAAAATAATAGAGATAGATAGCGAGAGAGAGGAGAGAGAGAGAGAGAGAGAGGGAGAGAGAGAGAGAGAGAGAGAAAAGAGAGAAAAACGATGAATGTCTGTCTCGGATATTCGTTAACCGAGAGACAGACTGCCAGACAGACTGCCATTTACAGACAGACAAGCAGACAGACAGACATGTGCACGCCCGCCCGACCTTCCAGCTGTCTTTGATGTTGTTTTCGATCAATCCCCGTCATGTATGCCAAAGAAGGATTGAATGGCTCATCCATCATTGGTTGTTTGACTGATGGCTGTGCGACGATGTGTGTGTGTGTGTGTGTGTGTCGGACAAGAAAGAAGACAAAAAAGAAAAAAAAATTAAAGGTTTTTTTGCAAAAAGGAAGGAGAAAAAAAAAAAAAAAAACAAAAAACCAAAACACGGAGAGAGAGAGAGGGATAGAGGATAGAGCCCTCACTCATCATCACTCGCTCATCGTTCTTGGGCGCGGCAGTCCCCTCCCCTTCTCCCGTCCCCCTTTACCCCTTGCTGTTCATCCCCTCCTTTCCCCCTCCTCGGTTCCTTCAATGTCTCTTCCTGCTGGCCTGTCGTTGATGTCGGTCGAGATATCCCAGACTCGCGCGAGGCGATCAAACAATGTCCTCGCTGCTGCTGCCGCCGCCGCTGCTGCGACCTCTATCGCGTGCCTCCTAGCGCAATCAGCCATCGCACCCGCTGCTGCCTCGCGATCTCCTTTGCCCGTCGCCCCGAACGATGGCGTCCTCTTGTGAGCTAGAAACCCTTGCGACAGTATGCTGCCTACCCTGACCCAACTTTACTAATCTCTGCTTCGCTCGGCTCTAGCGGCGCTTGGTACGATCGCCCTCATGGGGACACCCCTCTGGACATCAACAACCGCCTTGGCCGCAACCTGTCCTTCTTCCAGACCGATATCGATCTCACGGGAACTTCGAAGCCCGAGACCGCCCCAAACATTACGGATCAGTTCATTCAGCACCTCGACCAGACGAACACTGATGCCATCGCGTACTTGACAGTGTACCCTTTCTACGGATTCGACGCTGTTACCGGTGGGTGCTTCCGTTTTTGCTTCCGCCTCTCTCTCGCTGAAGCTTTCTTGGCGTTGTGTGGATTGAACAGATGCACAGCTCGATGACTTGGTCACCCGGATCAAGAAAATCATCGCTTCCGGCCGATCCCTTTTCCTCCGCTACGCCCCCGAAATGAACGGAAGTTGGTTCTATTACGGGCAGAACCCAGAGGGATTCGTCACATCGTGGAAGCGCGTGTACAGCTACGTCACCTCCCGCCTGGGATCAGACATTGACAAGATTGCTTTCCTCTGGTCGCCAAACTCTGCGGACGGCTACCCCTGGCCGGGAGGCGTCTCGTCTCCTCAGTATCCCCTGAATTCGACAGATGCGAGCCGGGTCAAGCTGCTGGACACGGACAACGACGGAAATCTCACTATGAATGATAACCCGTACTCTCCTTACTACCCCGGAGATGACTTTGTTGACTGGGTCGGCTTCAGCGTGTACCACTACGGAGAGGAGTGGCGGTGGTGCCAGAACGTGGTCCCTGCACCAGGCAAATTCGAAGCTATCCTCAACGGCACCTCGGGGAAGCAACCGGGAAACTACTCCTTCTACGATATGTTTTCGGGCTCGAAAGCCACCTCCCTGACAAAGGCCGACAAGCCCTTTTTCGTTTCAGAGACTGGAGCGGCTTACCACCTAGGCTTGAGCCCAGAACCGCCGGCGGACGACACTCCAGCGATCTTGGCCGACTGCGCGCGGCAAATCGACACGACGGTCGACAGGGTCGGCGTCAAGCAGGGGTGGTGGCGGCAGTTCCTCGACGCCGACTTTCTGAAGCGGCATCCGCGGCTCAAAGCGATAGGCCTCTTTGAGTTTGTGAAGCCGGAAGAGGAGACACAACGGGACTTTACGAACCTCGGCAAGGCGCCCTTTGCGGACGACCCCACGGTTCCGGTGCTGAATGCGTTCAAGGCGGACCTGAGCGGCGGATACGACGTGAACCTGGTGTTTGCAAAGTCTGGCGCGGTCAGCGGCGGCGGCAACGGAGGCTCGACGGCGTCATCCACATCGGCGACAGTCATGCCGTCTGCCACCAGCAGCAAGAGCGCAGCGACGCGCGCTTCAGCGGCCGCCTTCGGGTTCGTATGGCTTGCGGCCGCTGCGGCGATTGTCCTCGCTTGAGATTGATGAGGATTGCTGCGAACTCTCGGCTGCTTCTCGATTTCTGATTTCCGTTTTTACTCCCTCCACTCCTATTGATTCGTCTATCTTCTTGGTCCTGCGGTTGCTCTAGAAGATGTCTATGTTGTTATACTATCGTTGGGTTATCCCGCAACCGCTTGCGTCCGCGTTTTTTTTTCCATTTTTTTTTCCGTTTCGTTTACCCTTTCTTTTGCCAAGAGTCCCCGCTGGGAGATAGAATGACCTCCTCTTGCGAGACACACACCCGCCACAGTTTCTCATCACCAAAAAACCCCCTTTTGTCCGCCGTGGACTCCCTCTACAAGTGTTATTTTTGAAGCGTTTCTTCCCGTCGATGCGTTCTTCTTTTTTTAGCTGCCTGCTTCATTTCTTCCCCTTCGTTTTGGTGCTCTTCTCTCTTTTGATTATTTCCTTTTTTTTTTTTTTTTTTTTTTTTTTTGGCTCTTCACAACGGTAGAGTGCAAAGGGGGGACGAAAACCGTGCAGGGAAGATCGGGGAATGCCCTGCGGGTCACGCGCTTTCCATCGTTCCCCCCGTCCTCCCTTCCCACCCTTTCCCTACCCCCTGTTTCGTAATATCGCAAGAGTTCTTTGAAATACAATGTGTGAGAAGACAGATATAAACCCTTCAAGGCTTCAGCGGGTTGGTGCGCGCGCCATCCAATCTGTGTGGGAAGTGGTTCCGGTTCGTTTCTTGGCAATGACTTGACCAACGCCGAAAAAACAAAAAAAAAAAAAAAAAAAAAAAAAAAAAAGAGTAGGGTAAGATCTTAGGCCAGCCCTCGTGAGTGTACTCATTGACATAGGCGCAGTTTACAGTTTTAAGTGTTTTAATGAACCTTTCAGCCGTACCGTTTGCTCTAGGCCAGTATGGCGAAGTGAAGGTTCCATTCCAAGGACGCCACACCAAACGTCTTTCACGACTCTGTCGAGTAAGAGAAAAAAAAAATAAAAAAAAAAATAACAGGGCTTCGATGCGTTCAATTCGGACCCCACATTTGCACAAAATGTGCAAAACGGTTTTAGGAGAGTTCCCTTTTTAGGTTTGGCCCCAGTAACAGGCGGCAATTACTCGGCCAACGATGAGCCAAAGGCGAATCCCGTTACCAAGGTATTAGAGGACGTCAAAATAAAATATTTTTTTTCATTTTTTGGTTTGGCGAGGATGCAACATCAAAAAAATGAGGAGGGGCGACAAATACATTCTTTGATTGGTGCGGAGAAACTAAAAATTCAAAAATTCGAAGAAAGGGGCGACGCACTTGAACCGTGTTGGAATATGCCCTCGCAAGAAAATACAAAAATCAATTCGACGAAAAACCTTCACTTGTCTCCCCTCCCAAGTCCAGATCTCAACCCCTTACCAGGGAGAGTTCTCCACCCTGAAGCGATCAAGAAAAGAAGGCAGTGCCCACACAATTGTGGTGCGATCCATCCCGCTGCTACAAGAGCAAGTTGAACCGACACCATCCACTGTGTCAAGAAAGCAATTGTCTTCACCGGTCAGCTATACAGCTACTGTCAGCATTCACAATCACCACCAACTTTTACCCACCTAGTGATCATATCCCGTCGAACCCTGAGTGACCAACCCACCAGCTTCAGTTGAGAGCACTGTGGAACGCTAACTTCTCTCATTCCCGGCTGTAACCTTCATTCTCTCTCAATGCAATGAGCGAGTCAAGCGTGAAGCTCTTGCACCGCCAGCTAGTCAACCCTGTTGACTTCACAAGATGGATGGACTACATGGAGGGGCATTTTGCCAGTAAGCAAGCAGGTGCTGCTGTCCATGTCCAGCTCGCACACAAAGTTGCTGCCATCCCAGCAGTCCCCACTACGGACACAACTGCCGCGGTTCCTGCCATCCCTGAGCATTTCAAGTTCTGGTCAGCAAATCCCCCGCCAGGATATGAGGAATGGGAAGTCATGCATATTACCCAAGAGTACGTCCACCCAGAATACGTTGGCTACTGGACGTTTGGTGATGACGTAAACATCTTCCCAGGAACGTACAACCAGAATTGGGCCACGATCCTGCACATCTACAATCACATAAGCCAACTGTCGCACCACCAGCAGAGCTAGTCAATGAGGCTGCACTACTTAGCAACTTCCACGACCGCCAAGAGCAAAGGCGTTCCCACCAGGCTGAGCGACACCACCATGACAGAGAAATCTGTGGTGGGCGCTGCCATGGTTGGGGCAGTCGCACTGGGCAATAGGGTAGGGAACAGCATGGAGAATGGTGATCTGAGCAATGTGGACACCACACCTCCCAAACTCAGAGACGAGTAGAAAATCAGGCTGCACATGGTGCAGCACCCAAGGACAACACCCCAGGCGCTACAGCTCAGGACCAGCGACAAGGAGTTGTGCCACTGGGGAAGTCAGTGCTGTGTCACCCTTGTGGGAAGGAGAACCACTTTGCAAAACACTGCATCATGAGGAAACAGGACGAGCCAGTCGCACTTATCGCCACAGGCGATGTGCCGTCTGTTGACGATAGCAAGACTGGCAGTAGTGACCTGGGGAGTATTTGTCAGATTTTTAGTTGGCCTGAGGCACCCACCTCAGGCATGTCAAAAGCAGACCTCTTACTTCCTCATGTCCCCAAACACCTTGCCCTCTCATCATCGTCATCCACCATGTTCAAGGAATCACCCATCATTGTCAACTCTGGCTGTGTCAAGACCATTCTCAAAGACGCTCACCTTTTCGCATCCTACACCAAATGCACCTCGTCTGTCGGAATCATTGACAAAGACTCCACCCCGCTCAAAGTCAAAGGTGTTGGACCAGCAAGAATCCCTCTTCCAAACAGCATGGAGATTGTTATCAAGGATGCCTGCTTCGCCCCAAGCACACTTTACAGTCTCCTTGCCACCAACGACTTTCAAGAAGTTGGGAAGTCTTTCTTTTCTAAGTTTAAAGGCCGCCCTGGTGTTATCTTGAAAACTAGTGACAAGCCCCCCATTGGCTGCTGTTCAAACACTCAGGACTTTACTTCCCGTCACCAAGAATTCAAAGCTTCATCAACTCAGTCACTCAGCTGCAGCTACCATTGCAATGGTTCATCAGGAGACCTTTCCTTCACCTGACAGCCCATCAGCTCCCAATGGTCCCCTCACCTTTTGGAGCTATGCGTATCGGCAAGCCTCACAGATCAAGAACTGCCTCCCAAATGTACAGCAAGGCATCTTCTCACTGCATGAGGACCAGCACCACATACTTCCACAAGTTAGCCACTTTCGTATTTTTGGTTCCAAGCTGCCTGACCAACCACCACATACCACGTCACCAGAAACAGCAGTGGTCCCCAGCATTGAACCTGACCTACCACCACCAAAGAAGAAACGTGGACGACTGAGAAAGAACCCAACCAACAACCAACTGGTGAGTAACTCTGAGATTCACCACACTAACAAACAGTTCTCTATATCCTTTACCTCTTCAAAACACATCAAAACAATTAACACAACCCCATTCCACCAAAACCATCACACACACAGGGCACCACTGGTGTGGTTGGGGACTTCCTTCGATCGGCACTAGGGTATATTTATTATTGTTCCAGCCCCAGAGGGCCAGGTGGAAAGAGAAAGTGCCATCAGCAGTGAACCATAGTTGACTTAGTCAAGGTATCACCTCAGCAAACCCACGGAAGAGGGAAATGGGAAGATGACTGGGAGATTTGGTGGTTGAAGAGAAGTAGAAGTTGTATGTAACTGGAGAGGTGAAGGGGCAATGTTCTCAAAGGGAGAGTTGAAGAGATAAAGAATGAGTAATTTTCGTTGCGATAGTAGTCAAAGTAGGCAAAGCCTGAGTCAGAGTTCCCAAAAGGGAAGGTTAGAGAAGGCAGCATCAAGGTTTATGGTCAGAGGGGCAAAAGCCAGGTAAAAAAAAGAGGGCGGTAGGGTTGGAACCAAAAGTGAAGGATAACAGGACAAGCAACCATTCTGTTGATGAGGAACGATGATGAAGGGAGGTTGCAATGGAGGAAAGTGGCAACACAAATGGCGACAGGTCTTCTGAAGTGGAAAGATGGATGGTGATGGGAGCCGCGAGGCTGCTGGGAGGGATGGCATGGAGGCAATGAGGTGGAGGAGATCTGAGGATGACAGTTAGAAGGGCAAGAGCTGACAGTAGATCATGTCCTAGATGCAGACAGCAAGGAGATCGATTGGAAGAAGTTTAATTGAAGCGAGAAGTGGCAGTGGAGGTGTCCATGAGACACAAGAGCTCAACGATGAGAATTCAGATGGAAGCCAGATGGGTGAGACAGGAACAATATGGCAGGCGAGGACGAAGGTGGGGAACGCGATAGGCCAAACGATAGAGGAAATAGCAGAGGCCACTGATCTTCATCAGGTGGTTTGGATTCTGGGGATGCGTAGGAGGGACACGAGTGTGTAGCAATCGCGCGTGGGTGTGGAGTTGTGGCAGATCTGGATCGAGACCACAGCGGGAAAGCGACTGATGGAATCTGTCGGCAGTGGTGAACCTGACCCTGGTGGTGGCTAGTCGACGGAGGGCAGTGGCAAAAGGTCTTGAGTGTCAGTTGGGGAGTAATGCGGCGAGACAAAGATGAGGAGGACGCTGTTGGGGCTGGTGGAGCCAGCCTTAACGGTGTCTCCCCTCAACTGTGGGACCAGGGGCTTTGTTTGAGGCAAGAGATTTTGGGTACAATCCCAATTCAGCACGAAGATTGGTGGAAGGTGGTGGTGGAGGGCGACCTTCCACCTCACGCTGGCGGCGATCTGGCGACGATCTGGTGTCAAATGTGAGGGAGCTGCAGCGCTGAGCGGCAAGTCAAGGGAGGTCGCAGGGTGAAGGTGGTGGAGCAAGGCTGTGTCGAGCGATGCCTCGAGTGGTGGCGTGGATGGCCAGGGGGGCGGCGGCGGCAGTGGCAAAGGTGCGGTGCATGGAGAGAGACTTTCTGCTGAGGATCGCTGAGGGGTTCGTGTGTGTTGGGGTGCAGTGCGATATTGAGGAGGCGCTTTGACGATCTGGCGGCAATCTGAAGTCAATCTGGCGGCAATCTGACGATCTGACGGCGATCTGGCGACGATCTGGTGATCTGGCGTCAATCTAGTGTCAATCTGGTGGCGGCAAGGCGGTGGGGAGCGGTGGCAAGGTGGTGAAGGGCGGCGGTGGAGGGTGGCAGCAAAAGGTCTCGAGTGTCAGTTGACAAGTTTTTTTCCAATCGGCACTAGGGGCCGTAGGCCTGCGGCTTTGTAGGCATGGCATCTCAGTCCAGCGCAGAGGTTCTGGTGGCTGTGGATGGTGAGAGCCCTGTGGAGTGGGACTCTGCGTCCACACAATCCTGGGACACTCACATCACTAGGGTCAGAAGGCCTAGTGATGCGGCAGAACCAGCCATGCCAAGTGACCCACCTGCTGCTGAGAGTGCTCCTGGCATGCCAGATGCGTTATTTGCGTGCGGACCATATGAGGATTCTGACAACATCAATGTTCAATCTGTCTACATGTCAGACTCAGTCGACGAAGACAGGTCGCTCTTTGCTTTCAATGTCAACTCCAACACAGTTCGAGTATCGCCTGACACATACAAGGATCCACTGACGCATGAGGAGGCCATGGCTCCACCCTTCGCAAAGAGTGGAGAGGCTGAAGAGCATGAGCTGAGCATGCTCCGCAGCATGGGTGTATTCATCAAAGCCATAGCTCCACCCAACACAAACATTGGGAGTTTTAAGGAGGTATACAAGCTGAAGTTCAAACCCAACGGCACCATCAAACGATTTCGTGTGAGACTTGTTGCGCGTGGTTTCACACAGGAGCCTGGCATTGACTTCACTCTGACATACTCGCCAGTAATTTGAGGTAACACTCTCCAATGGATGATTGCTCTCAGCACCCTGTATGGCTGGGACATGGAGATGATTGACATCTCCTAAGCCTACCTGTACAGAATCCTTGACGTCACCATCTTCATGGCGCCGCAATCTGGTTTTACCAATCGCCCCTGGAATGGTTTGGTTGCTATGGAAGGGATTGCACAGGCTAAAGCAATCAGGTCAGACTTGGTACCTGCACCTTGTTAGGCAGAACTCAATGGTTAGCAGCAAGAGGCACAAGACAGACCCGAACCTATTGTGACTGTCAGTTATCGTTCTCACAATGCCCATGGGAGAGCAAGCCACCACCAATGCAGACCTGGGTGCTGGCTTGCGCTGATGACAAATACTCTGAGTATTAAGTGGAACAGAAACCTGGTGTTAACAGTTTTCCTCCTCCTCTGCTCAAGCAGATAATATAGGAGAGGTTTTTACCCTGTGCCAGTCACACTTGCCCAGCAACTATTACAGCATGCATATCATCATTATGTATCAATTCTTCATAACAGAGTTTTTTCTCTTTCTCTCCAAGTTGGGGAGAAGGACCACCCACAAACACACATCTCACTTCAGAGTAGACTGTTTACACCAAGCACATTCAACTTTGCTACCACATCCAGTCGCTCGTTGAGGAAGGACTTGTGCAGGTTGATCGCATCCTCTCCTTTGATCAGCTCGCCAACTTCCGCACCAAGCCACATGGACATGATGTGTTTTCGAAGGCCAAATGCTAATTAGAATTGTTGACTCAAGCAAGGGACTAGCCGAACATAACAAGTTGATTGAGCAAGTATGAGCAATTAGGAGGAAACACCGTGAAGATCACTTTCTTCAGAAAGACCAAGGACAAGGAGAAGAATGCAGTGCACAGTGCGGCATGGAGGGCGCAAATAGAGCGAAAGGGTAAAGTATTGGGTTTGGCCCCAGGTTGGGGCACCAGCTAGATTTTCCCTTCTTTTGTTTTGCTGTTTTGCAATCACTCTCGACACTCCAGAGTCCAGATCTCAACAAAAACCGTCCCCTTATCCCAAAAAGAAAAAAAAAAAAAAAAGAAAAAAAAAATTAAATTAAATTAAATTAAAAAAAAGGTTGTATATTCGTTTGGCATTATTTTTTTTTAAAAAAAAAAAAAAAAAGGAGAAACGAAATTCGCGCACTCATGAATACATTTTTTTTTCTCGACGCCTCCCCGTCTTCCCGCGCCAAAGCCCGACCCGCTCCTTTCTTCTCCTCCATCTCCCTCCCCCCCAAAAAAAAAAGCACCCCCCAAAAAGTTCAAAACGTCAACCCGGCGTTCTCCAAGTTTCCCGCCAAAATCAGATCCGCGACCTCGGCGAGGATCTTTTGGACCTGGGCCGAGTCGGTGGCCCACGTGAAGTGGCTTGTGATCTGCTTCTCGGCGTTGCGGTTGGCTTTGAGGAACTGCTTGAGGAAGAAGCTGGAGCCGGCGGCGGTGGAGGGGCCATCTGTTTTTTTTTGTTTTTTTTTTTTTGTTTCCCACGGGTTGAAAAGGGGGAGTTAAGCCTATGGGGCGACGCACTACACACTGCAGCGGCGCACACCCAGCACACACGCCTGCCCCCGCCGCACAAATCGCACCGTTGTACTCGGGAAAGTAGTTTTGTATGGGGGATTCCTTGACTTTGCGCGAGAAGATGTCGGACTTGTTGAGGAAGAGGATGATGGGGATCTTTGTGAGGACCGTGTGGTTGCAGATGCAGCTGAAGGCTTTGACCGAGTCGACCACTGTGTTTTATTTTGTTTTTTTTTTTTTTTTTTTTAAGCGTGTGGGTGGTGTGTGTGTCTTATCCAAGGGGGAAAAAAAAACTCAACTCCGATTCACGTTCGCGTCCTCCTCCAGCGCCTGATCGTAGCACGCGAGCGAGCTAACAAAGATGATGGCGCTGACGTCGTCAAAGAACGGCGCCCACTTTGCGCGGAAGCGCTTCTGGCCGCCGACGTCGAAGAACGAGACGGCGGAGCCCTTGATGCGGAGCTTGGTCTCGGACACAGCGGTCGTCACCGAGCGCGCGCGCAGGATGTGGTCGTTGGTGGGCGTGTATCCGGGCGCGAGGATTTCACGCGCGTGGGTCATCAAGCTTTTGATTGGGAGCGGGGGGAGAGGCCGTTCGGAGGGTGACGACGCATCAAAAAGGGGTAGGTGGGGGCGAGGGGAATTGAGCGAAACGCGCGACACACTCCTCCCCGCGCACGCAACAACACACGAAAAACTTACAACTCACAAGAGTCGAGCAGCTGAAACTCGTTCCCCCTCTTTGCGCACTTTTGCACGCCGGGGTCCCTCCACAACACCTCCACGGCCTCGCCGAGGGCTTCGGGCGCCGCGGCGCCCGGCGCGTGCTCAAACTCGGCGACGCGCGCCGCGGCGGCCTCCACCCCTTCCCTGGCCCCCGGACCACCCCCACCGCCGCCGCCGCCGCCGCCGCCAGCGTCGTCACCGTCGTCTCCGTACGCGATGCCGAGCGCGGCCATCTGGGCGACGAGCAGCTTGGCGGTGGCGACGACGTTGGCGACGAGGGTGGTTGCAAAGTCGCGGCGCTCGAGCGGCGAGAAGTCGGCGCCGTAGAGGAGCTTGAGCTGTTTGAGGACGGTGGATTTGCCGGCGTCGCCGGTGCCTTGTTGTGTTGGTTGTTGGTTGTCGGTTGTTGGGTTGTTGTGTGTTACGTTCAGTTTGATAAGACGATTGTCGAGAACCCCCCGTCCGCGCGCCTCACCGAGGATCAGGATCCGGAGGGACCGCTCGCGCTTCTTGAGGTCATCGACGAGCTCCTTGTCGATCTTTTTACTGATCTGGGCGGCCTCGGCTGCGGCGGCGGTCGTCTCGCCGCCGCCGCCACCGCAGATGAACATTGGTGGGGCGGGAGGAGGCGGGGGACGGGGCGTCGCGCGTCGGTGGGGTAGAACGGGGCTTCGTGTGTAAGTGTTAAGGGCGTGTTTGCTCGCCCCTCTTCTTTTTTCTGTCTCTCTCTCTCGCTCTCTCTCTCTGGCAGTTTTTTTCGCGTCGCCCAACCGCGAAGAAAGAAAAAAAAAGGAAAAAACGCGCTCGGAGTCACCAAACAAGAAAAAAAAAATTTTAAAAGGAGAGTGTGTGTGCGTGCAATACAGAATGTCTTCTCCCGTTCGATTCTCCTTTCACTCAAAGGTTCTTGGAGCGGCCCCTTAATTCAGAAGGCGTCGCTCAGCGCGTTCTTTTTGTTTGACCATGTGAGCGGGACTTGGAGAAACACAAGAACAAAAAAAAAAAAAAAAAAAAAAAAAAAAGAAAAAGTCGCGCAAGTTCAAAGAACGTTGACGCGCACGACTGCGGGCCAGGAACACTCTCTGTCTAGATCGAACCAGCGAGGGAGAAGGTCAATTCATTTTTTTCGCTTCCAGTATGGATCGACGGGACATAATATTCTGTCCTTTTTTTTCTTTCTTTTTTTTTTTTGTGTTTGTTTGAGCTTGGTGGTTGGTGGGAGAAGAGACGTGTCGCTGGGACCCTGGAAGAGTTTTCTGGGAAAAGCGTCGGGCGAGGGGAAGGTGACAAAGAGAGCGAAGTCGGGTTCCCGTTCAGTTTGTTTATATATTTGTTTCTTTTTTCTTTTTTTTTTTTTTTTTTTTTGTGGTTCTTCTTCTCCATTGGCACTATGAAATGTAGAAAAAAACAGAACAACAGAAGAAACCAGATATCGCCCGTTGCGAGGACGCTGAAGGCCGGTCGTCCCTCGTAAGGTATGACGACTAAGTCGAGAGGACAAGGTTTAGAGGAGGAGGGGGAGGAGGATGTAAAAGAGTAGAACCAAGCAACTCTATCCAACACTATGGAAGAGAGAGAGAGGGAAGGGAAAGCTCGGAAGAAGTAAAAGAGAGAAACAGAGTTCCATGGATAAGGAGAGTAACTAGGTGGGGTCGGGGCAAAGACGAAAAAGAATCAACGCGGTATTCAGTCAACTTGCGAAAGTTGCTGGACAAAGGAGAAAAGCAAGGGAGGGAAGGAGAGAGAGACAGAGGGAGAGACTGGTAGAACAAATGGTAACCAACCGACGAAATTCACCATCATGCGCCGCAGATCGGGCCGACCAAAGACGAGGAGAGAGAGAGTGTGTGTGTGTGTGAGAATGGGGGGCCGACACAGTAGACCAAAGAAGTCCTGAAAGCAACGGGGTTGTTGTGGCAGTGGCAGTGACTTGTGTTGTGGTGGGGGGACGTTGTGTGTGTGTGGAACGAGATCAAACCATCCTTCAAATCACACCTTGCCGCCGCACTTCGCGCAGCGCTTCTTCTGCATGACAAAGCAGCAGAGGATGCCGATCGGGAAGCAGGCGACGGCGAAGCAGATGCCGCAGCAGGTGAACTCGGACTGGGAGAGGTGGATGCCGCCGGCGGGGCAGCGGTCGTGGCGGCCGATGAGCGGGTCGTCGAGGGCGGTCGCGCCCGCGTGGTGTGCCTTGAAGGTGGACGTGGCGGAGGAGGACGCGGCCGACTTGTGCGAGTGAGTGGTGGCGACGGAGCGCGGACGGCCGAGGTCTTGGATGTGGCGGTGGTCGTCTAAGGGCGACGGGGCGGCCAGCAGGTGCGGCGACGGTGGCGGCTGCGCTGGGTACGCCGCCGCCGCCGCCGATGCTGCTTCTGCTGTTGTTGTGGTTGCTGTTGTTGTTGTTGGTGGCAGGTGTGGGGATAACGACGGAGACAAAGTGGTGGACGATGGCGGGGTCGGGGTTGGCGGCGGCGATGGCGGGACAATGGCGGCGGCGGGAGGCGGCCGAGCGGGCTCGGCCATGGCTGGAATCGATGTCGACGACAACGACGACGACGACGATTCAGGCATGCGGTGGGGTGGGGGAGGGTTTGGTCAACTGTGCAGAGTGTGGTGATGGTGGGTTGGCTGGGCGGATCCCCGGATTGGATGTGGATGTGGATGTGGATGCGGATGCGGATGCGGATGTGTGATGGCGGATGATGAAGCTGACGGAATCAACCAGACGAGGCTGAAGCACAGCAGCTGGCCAGCGAAAAAGAAGAAGACGAAGAGAAGAGGAGTTGCTGGATGGTAGGAGGATGTGGGAAGGGTGGAAGGGGGTGGTGGTCGTCGTGGCGTTCGTGCAGAGTCCGCTCTCGATCGGTCGTCGCCGTCGGGTCGCCGTCGCGCGGTGCAGGAGAAATAGTCTTATTGGAAGTGAGACAGGAAGAGAGACAGACAGAGGAGCAGAGAGAGAGAGAGAGAGAGAGAGAGAGAGAGAGAGAGAGAGAGAGAGAGAGAGAGAGAGAGACGACAGAGGGAGACGACTGAGAGGGAGAGGCAGAGACAGACAGACACGCGGCTCGAACATCCCGAGCGAGATCCACCTCTCGCTCGCCCAGCCTCGAGCGAAAATGCTGAGGAGATGTCTCTTCTTGCTTTCTCCTGCTGTCTGCCTGTCTGTCTGCCAAAAAAAAAAGGTCGCTTGCCTGTCTTCTGGCCTTCTCTACTTCGTATAGTATAGTGTATAGTGCGGCACGCGTCTCTAACCTACCCCGTCTGTCTGCCAGTGCCTCCTCCGGGTGGGGGGTGTGGGTGTCGCATCATTTTACTGCTTTATTTATTGCGCTCTTTGCTTCGTTTTTTTTTCTTTTTTTTCTTTTGAACTTTGCGCTGAAATTGATCAAAAGAAACAAACCCCTTTTTTTTGCATTCTCATTTCCAAGAAAAGAAGAACATCCATCAAAGGAAAAACTGGGGAAAAAAAAAAAGAAAGAAAAAGCAAAAGAAAAAGCGGTGTGGAGACAAACTCTCTGGCGTTTTCGACTAATGGCCTCGATGCTTAAAAGAGTCGGCGAGCACCTTCTGGTGGACAGCTTGGCCATCCGCTGACGGTGGTGGGGTTGTGGCGAATGAGTCCATCTAAAGTGCTTTCGGGCCGCGCGGAGGGCCGTTGTGGTTCACGCCGCGCGCGTGGGACCTGGGGACGAGGAGCGGACACGTTGATGTGGTGCAGTGGTGGCGCGAGGTGCTGGGCTAGGGGACCAAGATGACAGTGCGGAGGGATGCGGTAATGACGGCGACTATGCGCGGGCACGCCGCGATGCTCGCGTTCTGGCTGCTGGAGAATGGCGACGCTAGCGTCGGCGGCGGGGCCGTCTCGTCGGCGGCCGCCTTTCCGGGACACGTCACGGTGTTGAGCTGGTGCGTACGCAGTGGGCTCGAGCTGAAGTGGAGCTGCAGGGCGATGGATCGGGCTAGCGCGAGAGGGCATGTTCAAGTGCTTCGATGGTGGAAGGAGCAGAGCGAACCGAGCAGCGGAAGCCTGCGGCTGTGCCTCAAGTACACAAAGGCTGCAATTGATGGTGCACGCGCTAATGGGCACGAGGAGTTTCTCAAGTGGTGGGATGCGAGCGGGCTGTTGCAAGCGCCGGGTTAGTGAATGAGAAGTCCGCCTTGGTGGGAATATAAAACAGACGTCGCAAAAGCAACACCTCAATATCATTAATTGCTGGTCGTTTGTTCAAACAGCAGCCAGACAATTGTTGATGGTAATCGTTGTGTATTTAGACTCCTTCATCTATTATTTGAGTACTCGGACCGTTCGATTGAGAGGGGTCTTCCTTTTCCATACTGACGAGATGATACAGTTGTCTTGTTGATTAGCAATTCGCTTGTAATGCGTGATCGCTGGAGGAATTGCAGCTGACGCAGCAAGAGCACAGTCTACGTCTTGGCGAACATAATTGGTTGCAGTCAGTGGGGGGAAGAGGCAGAGCCATTCGGCGTCCGCCCATATACTTAGTAATTCTGCCCACGAGAGACAGTGGTTTTGAGAGACACCGTGACGGTCTTTCCAGAGGCAAGACAGGCCGCAGGCACTGCCGAATGGCGTATAAAAGCCAGCTATGGGGCACTGGGCTTCAGCTCAACCCGCGAAAGATAAAAAACAGTCACGCGCGGTCGGAAAGTCTCTCTCTCTCTCTCTCTCTCTCTCTCTCTCTCTCTCTCTCTCTCTCTCTGTCTCTGTCTCTGTCTCACTCGCTGTCACAACCCATCGCACCCACACACGTTCACATACACTCGGCTCACAAGAACGATGACTCGTCGTGCAAGCGAGACAACGGCAGGTCTCAAGGCCGTCCAACCCAACCGGCACCTGCGTCTTTCTCTTCTTCTGCTTCTCGTCAGCTGCATCGTTCAACTGACGGCAGTCGCAGAACCGGCCAGCGCAGGCCGCGCACCCCAACCGCGCAACAGAGTGGCAGCCATTGTGGGCAAGTCGAAGAAATCGCTTACGGTGAGTTTTGAGTGTATTGCGAGTGTTTGTGTGTGTGTGTGTGTGTGTGTGTGTGTGTGTGTGTGTGTGTGTGTGTGTGTGTGTGTGTGTGTGTGTACTGCGCTGACCGATCGCGTCTTCGCAACAACCCCAAGGGCAATTTGGGCAAAAAGAAGTTTGATGAGAATTAGGGGGATATTTGTTGGGGGACATGGGGTGAATTTTGCAGGGAAAAGGAGACCTGGAAAGAAATCCGTCGCTTCAGTCTTTCAGTCTGTTGTGGCCACTGCTTTTTCTCCTATCCATCTCTTTTTCTTTGTAGAACGTGTTAGGGGGTGTCAGTCCTTTCCAAAACTTGGAGACTAACTCGTGCGGTGCTCTCAAATCCATGCAGACTGTCCTGATGATCAAACTCTATTTACTGTTCCCTGTCTTAATCCTCTCTTTGGCGGAAAGCATCTTAATTGGGAGTTTTGATCGCACTCTTGTCTCAAAGTGGAGTTCATTCCAACCACCACACCACGATGGATTCAGATGACGGACTGGCCCGAAAAATTTTCCGGGTAACCGACGCCACTGCGTTGCTTCAAAGGCGAGGTTATTTCGTCGTCTTCGTCCAAATTTTCAGTTCGGCAATCATGGGAAAAGTGCGGTGGAGACTGCACGACGACAGTTTATGCACGCTTGACCGCTGCCTTGGACGGTTAAGAGTGAAGAATGTCCACGGCGCAGTGCGGGATTTGTCCACTTTCCAATGGATCTAGTGTTTCGAAAGCGCAGACATGTCTTCAAGTATGGTATCTGGAGGTGCCAGCATAACGGGCTCTGAGCTCCCATTTTCTGTGATGTTGGCATTATGGCTAAATCTGCCAGATTTACAGCAGGGTCCATCAAATAGGCAGTATCCAGTTCTTCCCCCTGAGTTACACCAGGGCTCATACTTGTCTGAACGAACTGTCTAAATACATTTATTGATATTTCTTTTCACTCAAAACCCACACCCAAAGCCAGCACCCGTACCTTCTTCAGCCACTGTACCGCGCTGCCGCTGACGCCGCCGTAATGGAGCTGCCGACCACAACAGGGCTCACGCCGTGCAGTGCCCCCCGGCTGCAAGCTGCGGCAAGATCAGCATTGGCGACCCAGCCAAGGTCCCAGTCGCCGCAACTCAGCCCTGGCTCTGCGCTTGCGACCACCAGTGCGTTCACCGTCACAGCTGCAGCCCGTTGCCACTGCTGTCGCAGGGTTGTTCACAAGGCCTCTACTGCCAGCCGCCACCCTGCCCAAACACGCAATGCGCTCTTCTTCTCGCTTGCAGACAGCGGCGTGTCCCACGGGCTACTGCTCCGCCATTGCTTTCAAACAGGACCCCGTCCGCCCCCTCGTTGCCGACCGCCGCGAATCTTCTCGAATTCCGGCTTGAGCCGCCTTCCAGGACAGTCATTCCACAAACGGCTCTGAGGACCAGTAGGATTCGGTTAGGCGTCGTCAATCATCCTTCCTTCACAGTGCGCCACAGCTCGACCCCACCAGTGTGCAGTAGTTTGTGAAGTGGAACTGGAACCCTGGGATTGGACCGTTGGAGAGGAGTGACTTGCTCTCCCCATCATTGTGAGAGAACGATAAACTGACAGCCACAATAGGTTCGGGTCTGTCTTGTACCTCTTGCTGCTAACCAGTCAGTTCCGCCTAACAACAAGTACAAACCTCAGTGAAGCATGGGCATTCACCGTCCATTTGGATAAACCCCATGTGGGATATTACCCTTGATTTATCCCGATGCGGGACTGTTCTTCTTATTGCCTCGTCTTTATGGTTCCGGTGGAAGAGCCAGATTCCAGGTGGGTGTTGCTGCGCTTTCGTCATCGACACCTTCACTGGGGGAAAGTACAGCTAGGGAGGGTGACCAGTGGGGAACGAGGGAAAGAACTATCCCAACCATTACGCCACGTAAAACCCGGCAACCCCACAAGGGGAAGAAAGAACGCAGAGCACACCGAAACAAAGCCTCGCGCGCACACAACCCAGCAACACACACGCGAGATGTGTGGGGTAACAACGTTGTTGCTCCGCGTCTGAACACCCACACACACCCCAAAAAAAAAGGGAAAAAAAAGAAACAAAAAACACACAAAAATACTGTATAAACCCCCCCGCTTTTGCCCTCAGCGCCAAGGAGGAAAAAAAAACGAAACGTTAGGGGGGGGAAGGGTTTCTGTGGTTAAGCTCCTTTTTTTTTTCCGGAGAGGGATGTGCGTGTGTTTCTGATAATAATAACGCCTTGTTTCTTTTGCTGCTGCCTGCTGCGGTTTTTGCGCGGCGAAATAAAACGTTGCTCGCGCGGGTGGAGAACCAGAAAGAAAAAAACAGACGGTTGCGGTGTGGAGGGCAAGTACAAACGAAAAGAATGAGCGGGGGGCGGGCGACAACCCGGGCCCCCCCAGTCCCGCACCAAAAAAAGCGAACACGAAGAGGAAGAGAAGGGGAAAGTTAAGAGTGGCATTTAAAAAAAAAAAAGAAAAAAAGAAAGGAAAAAAAAGCGAGAGAAAGAAACAAAAATGGGAGCGCGGAGAGGGGTGCATGGCCCGACAGAGATTGATGCAATGAAAAACAAAAAGGGGGTAACGCGCTCGGAATCGGATTGGGGTTGAAAGGGGTGGGGGTTCGGCTTGGTGGGTGGGTGTAGTTCGGGGCGGGTTTTTGGTGTTTCAGGACGAGGTCCACGACTATTTTTTTTTTTTTTTGTTTCCTTCCTTATTTTTCTTGTTCCGTCACGTCCCGCTCCCGTAAAGTGCTTTGCCTCCAGCAGCGGCGGCGGGGGCGGGCCCGATGGGCGGTGGCCCGCGCCAGACGGCCTTTGCCTTGACTTGCATCAACTGATTCTGCCGGGCAGGGCCGCCGCCGGCGGCCCCGGCTGCAACAAACTCGATCGCGCCGTCGTCGTCTTCGTCGTCGTCGTCGTCGTTCTCATCCTCATTGTTGACACCGCGGCGGCCGTCCAAGCACCTCGCGACCTCCGCCGCCGCCGCCGCCAACGCGAGCCGGTTTGCGGCAGAACCCGCGGGCGGGAGGTGGTTGTGAGACAGCATCCACGTGTGCGCGAGACGGCTGCTGGTGCCGCTGCCGTCGTCGGACGCGTCTGCGGCCTCGGCAACGACGGCGGACGGGCCGACGCCGGACATCAGGTCGAACGGGTTGTGGTGGTGGCGGCGGGCGACGACGTGGACAGGCACGGGGAAGGACTCGCCCAGCAGCGTTTCGGCCATGGAGACGAGGCTGTCTGCGGAGCCGCTACCGCCGCCCTGCACGGTGGTGTTGAGCGCGGCGGCGACGGATATGTCGGACGCCGCCGGCGGAGACGGCAGCAGCGTGAGCGGGAACAGTGCGGCAGGCGCCGTAGAGTGGGCCGACTGCGTCGACTGGTCGCTGCCGCTGGTGGTGGTCGACGCGGTGTCGCCTGCCGCGGCGCGCGCTGCTGCTGCTGCTGATGGGCCGGCGCCGCTGGGGACGTACGGGGCGGAGGCGACGCAAAAGCGCAGGGACGAGGACGGGGCGGGTTTGCACCGCGGGAGGGAGGTAAATGGCCCAGAGGTGTGTCTGCGCGACGACGGGTGCGCGCTGCGGCGTTTGTGGGCTGGCGGCGGCGGCGGGGCGGGGGCGCCGGCGGATGGTGCGAGACTACCGGAGGCGTCGACCCAAGGGGCGTCCTCGTCGACTGCGGGCGGGGGCGGGGTGGGGATCGAGGTCGAAGGAGTCGAAGATGATGATGAGGCGGCGGAGGTCGCTGAGCCAGAGGCGGCGGCGGCGGGCAATGATTTTGAGCTGCGCCGCGCACCGCCTCCACCGTTTGAACCGGGGTCTGGGAGGGCGAGCGGCGGCAGCGCGGCGGCGGCCGCAGGGTTGACGGCCACTAACCGAGCGAGAAAGCATGCGAGCAGCAGCCTTCTGTGCAGCGCTGCGCTCGCGGGCGGGACGATGGGCCGGCGGGGCTGTTTGACCTGCTGATGATGAGGTGCGTCCGATGGTGCGGCTGGGTCCGCGTTGCCGCCGCTCGCGACGCCGCCGGGGGAGGATGCAGTGGCTGCTGCTGCTGCCGCCGAATCCGTAGACGCCGACAAAGGCGAAAGATACAGCTTTTTGCGTGCGAGGTTAATGAGTGCCCGCTCGACCTCTGCAGGTTATTTGGTGGTTATTTGGTGGTGGTGGTTGTTGTCGGTGGTTGAAGTGTGCCGTCGTGTTGTCGGTGGCATTGTTTGGGGTGACGCAATCATTGTGGGGGGGAAGGAAGGAAGACAAACGCATCAATCAGTGAGCAACGATAAAAGGGTTTTCACCCCACCCTCGCTCCACGCTCCGCAGCACGCCCGCGCGCAACGCTCACCTCCACGCAGCCGCCACATCCCGACGGCCGGATCCCACCGGTCTCCGGTGGGGCCTCTAAACGTCACGGGGTCCCTTGGCGCGCGCATCGGGCGCTCGTGGGCGGCCAGCGACACGCTCTTGTTAAACTTTTTCGCGACGGGCGGCGCGTGCAGGCGCAACGCCGCGAGGATCTTGCGCCGCTCGCACGCCGCCGCGCGGTGCAGTTCGGCCGCCGCGGCCTTTCGCCCGTCCTCGTCGTTGTCGGCGGCGGCGGCGGCGGCAGCCGAGCGCCCGTTGGCCGCGAGCAGCTTTGCCCGTTGGAGGAGGTGCAGCGAGGACAGCGCTGGCACCGGCGGCGGTGGCGGCGACGACGAGCGGCCCGCGGCGGCGGGGGACGGCGTCGACGAGGCCGGCTGGGACGCCAGCGACCGCGGGCGGCGGGGGCTGCGCGGATCGGGCAGAGTAGTTGCGCGACTTGCCAAGCGAGAGCGCCCCCGTCGCCGCGGCCGTTGTTGCCGAGGCTGGGTCTGAGGCGGCGGCGGCGGCGGCGGCGGAGTTTCTTTGGGCCAGGGCCGGGAGCAAGGGAAGCATCGGGGACGAGTTGGATCTGCCGACGGCGGCGGTCTTGAACGGGGGCGGCGGACTCGTCGACGAAGGCGAAACGCTTATCAACGGGCTTGCAAAGGTGGCGCTGGAGACTGCCGGGGTCGGTGGCGCGCTGCCGATGCCGCGCGGTCGCGATTCCTTCCGCGTCTTTGACGGCGAGGAGGAGGAGGAGGAGGACGAGGGCAATGAGGAGAAGGGCGCGGGCAGAAACGGTTGCGGGGACGGCGAAGGCGGGGAACACGCGGCGGCGTCCTGCCGCTTTGCCTGTCTCGAAAGCGCGAGCGGCGGCGGCGGCGACGAGGCGGGGCGAGGGGCGAGGGTGAACGGGCGATCCGGGGCGGAGGCTGGCCCCGTAGTTCTCGAAAACAGCTTGCTGCCACGTGAAGACGACGACGAGTACGAGGGCGCAGCCGTGTCCCGCGAGAAGGCAGAGAACGGAGAGACAGACCTGGGGCGGTTCTTGCTTGTGTCGGACCCCCACCGTGCGGGGAACGGCGGCGGCGGCGTCGGGGGTGTTGACAATGCCAGGGGCGCGTGTGGGGTCGCGACGGCGGCCAGAGCCGCGACGGTTGGGGAGTGTGATGGAGGGGGCGTCGCGGTCGGAGCCATCAAGGTAGCCGCAGAGGACGAGGCGGTGAGGATGGAGGAGGAGTAGGGGGAGGAGGTGGTAGAGGAGGGGGAGGAGGACGAGAACGGCTGGGACACTGACGACTCTGGTGTTGGCGAGCGCGGGGGGCTGCTGCTGTCCTTTGCGGCGTGATTCTTGCGGCGCGTTCGCCTTCCCACGATAGTAGCGTGCAGCTGCTGCCACCAGGACGGACGGGTCGCGGGAGGCGAGACCTGCGGGTGCTGCTCGTGCCCGATCTGCTGGTGCGGCTGCTTGTGGTGGTGGTGATGGAGGTGCTTCAATTGAACGTGAGGATGCGATGAGGCGGAAGACGGGCTGGCGGTGGGCGAAGCCGGAACGCGGACGACTACGGCTCCGGTTGCCGTCGCTGCCGTCGCTGTCGTGGTGGTCGTCGCAGTCGTTGTTGAGGCATGTTGAACGAAAGCACCCATCCAGGGGGGACTGGGCGCGCTGATGAGGCGGGATGGGGAGTCGCCGAGCTGGTCGGGCACGACGTCGTCTTGGCAGCCGGAGCCGCCGTTCGCCGTCGCCGTCGCCGTCAAATGGTCGTGGTGGAGGTGGAGGTGGTGGTGGTGGTCGTAAAGGAGGCCGTTGATGCTCGCTGCGGCCGGTGAGCGGCTGCCGCTGTCGGCAAAGGCGAGGGGTAGTTTGGAGGACAGCAACGATAGAGGAGCAGCCGTTGGCGAGGAGGGTGAGGAGGAGGAGGAGGAGGAGGAGGAGGAGGAGGGGGAGGAGGAGGAGGAAGGGGAGGCGGGTGCGGAAGCGGAAGCGGATGAGGGGGGGGAGGAGGAGGATGAAGAGGACGAGGAGGCGAGAAGCATCATAAAGGCATCCGCGCGGCACGCAGCACGCAGAACGCGAAGCGCGAGGTTGTTCTTGAAAGTTCTACCACGACTACAACTGCTACTACCGCTACTACTACGAGCACTGAATAACTAAGTTCAGGGCGAGATTGTTACGTTTGCTGCGTCGTAGCGTCGTTGTCGTCGTCCGTCGAGCGTCGGCCGTTCTTCTTCGTCTTCTTTTTGTTTTCTACCAAGACCCTGTGTGTGTGTGTGTGTGTGCGTGTGTTTGGCCTGCTGCCTTGTCGGTCTATCTGTCTGTCTGTCTCTCTCTCCTCCTTCCCAAAAAAGCCAACGCTTCCATGAAGAACAGCAAAAAAAAAAAAAAAAAAAAAAAAAAAAGAGACACACACACGAACGTACACAGACAGACAGACAGAAAAACAAGAAGTGCCGCCCGCGCCAGGAAGCGCAAAAATTTAAAAAAAAAAAAAAGAGAAAATTAATTCCCCTCACCCCCAAACACACAGCACGAAAAAAAAAAAAAAATGGAAAAGAAAAACAATGATTGGCAAAAAATAAGAAAAGGAAAAAAAAAAAAAAATCCTCAGCCACACGCGTGTGCAGACAGACAGACAGACAGCGGCCCCCGCCCCCCCCACACACCGCGGAGCCGCCGATAACAACGACAACAACCATCCTCAACGTTTCTCCCCCCATGTGAAGAGAAGCCCCCTCCTTTTCTTAATCAACCCCTTATTTAAAGAGAGTGGCAAGATGAAAGAAAGATACCGTGGGGGGAGAGAATTTGCAAGTTTCTGCGGAGGGGACTACTATTCAACGGCTATCATTGATGATGCCCCACCAACTCGCGATTCCCCTCGACTGCTTCTTAATTGTTGCCATTGCAGAGAGAGAGAGAGAGAAAGAGAGAGAGAGAGCAGAGACAGAGAGAGCACACAAGGAAAACTGTGCAATCGCTTTTTTGTTTCCATGTTCACAAATAGCAGAATTTTCGTTTTGCGGATTTAGCAACAGCCCATGGCCGCAAATGGTCGACAAAAAATCCGGGCAGGTGCGTTTTCCTGCAAAACGCAATCAACAAAAACCAACAACCAAACCAAAAACCAACCAAAACCAACCAACCAAAACGGTGTTGTTGTTGTGTGCCGCCCACGTCGTCGTCGTCTTCATCATTTATGTGTGCTTCCCAGTCCCGCCCCTCTTGCAAGACTGCGCCCCTTTCAAAAAAATTAATTTTTTTTTGAAAGGACCGGGTTTGAATACATTATGTTAATACTTAGCCACGGAAGAGGGCCGGCGGGCGAGTCTCCACCCTCCTCCTCCTCCTCCTCCTCCTCCTCCTACTTCAATCGCTGCGCCACCTGCGCCTCACTCAACACGGCGCCAAACACACCCAACCCACCCCTAAAAAGGGCCCACCAACCAATCAAACCCACGCCCATCGCTCATATCCGACACGACCTCGACCCCCCCCAAAAAAAAATACTAACGAACGATAACAGGAACACAGTAATAGGCGGAAAAGGAAGGAAGGAAGGGATGCGGGCCGGGAATCCCCGCAGGGAGAGAAAGAGACAGTCCCTGCAGGGACGGAGAGCGACAGAGAGGGAGAGAGGGAGAGGACCAGAGGGGGAACCGGATTATACACTGTGGCCGAGAGTAGAGCAAGAAGATCGCAAGACAAAAAAGAAACGAAAGGCCGGGGAACAAAAAACAAAACAAAAAAAAACAGATGGAAAGGAAACAGAAGCAGAAACGGCCATAAAGCAAAGAAAAAAGAAATGGAAGGGGGATGTAGAAAGGAGAGGAGAAAGGTGGGGGGCGGGGGAATAAAAATAACAATAAACAACCAAATTCAATTCTTGCAGCAAGCAAGCAAGCACTGGCGAGGGGCAAGGAAGGTGTAACCGTGCGTATGGGTAGAGAGAGACTCCAATACCCGGTCTCCTCCCCCGCCATCGTCACATCACACACCACACACAAGGCCACAGCCTCACGACCGTTTCCCCCGCCCCTCTTCCACAATGCAAAAGGAAAAGAGAACAAGAAAAAAAGAAAACAACCCACTCTTTGCATACATACACAGCCCACCACCCCCCTTTCTCTTTCCTCCTTTTCAAAATACGAGCAGGTCCACAATGCCGCCGCGGCGCGCCAGCTCCGTCATGGCCTGCAGCGTCTCTTCGACCGTCGCAAACGGCGACGCGCACACCTTGTGCAGGATCTTGCGCGACGTCGCGTCGCGCTGCAAGAGGTGCGGCGGGATTTCAAAGTCGGACAGGCCGCCGCCGCCACCGACCGTCGCGTTGTTTGGCGGAGTGGCACCGACAGCTGCAACCGCAGCAGCACGAGTGTGAGAAGGAGGCGACTGGCTCCTCTTTGACGACGGCGAGGCCGCGTCCTTCCTGTCACCGCCACCGCCGCCACGGCCGTCGCCGCCTCCGGAGCCCTCTTCGACAATCACCTTGGCCGCTCTCTCCGTCGCCGTCCTCGTCCAGCGACCGCGCTCCCGCTGCGTCTTCCTAACCAGCACCAGGGTCCTGAGCCGGTCGACGAGCACCGCAAGCGAGATGGCCGGTCCCCAGCGTGTGGCGACGCCCCTAAAGAAGGACGCTGCCGCGGCCATGTGCCGCAGCGCGGCGTCCGTGGAGAAGGAGCCTCGCTGAAAGTCGACCGGCAGGAACGGGATGGCCATCTCCATGAGGAAAATGGTGATGGCGCCTTCAAATACGACAAACAGCGACGCCGGGGGGAACTCGTCGAGGCTGGCCGACGCACGGAGCAGCAGCGATATCAGAGTGCAGATCGACTCGGCCGACCGCAGTGCTTTGAGCGCCGCCGTCTGTAGCAGCTGCGTGCTCTCGGCGCGCGAGAGTATGTGGGAGAGTCCCGGAAGGATGATAAGGCTGCCCTTGCTCTTTCGCTGGCCTAGTTCCGCTGCGTCGCCGCCGCCGCCGCTGCTGCCGCCACCGCTGTTACTTTCGCCGGACGGATCGCCGCCCGAGGCGTTGTTGCCGCACGCCTGCTGCAACAGCCACAACGTCGCGCGGCGCGTGCTGCAGCAAATGAGCCCGTGGTACACCAAGTACATGGTCGACAGCTCGCGCCAGATTGCGCTGCTGCCGGACTGAGAGTTGACGAGCCTGTGAATGTAATCTTCATCCAGTCGGACCCAGTACTTTGACGGCACCTGACGCAGCCACTCCTCCAACTCGGCCGTCACGTCGAGGCTTTCCAAGATCGACCTGACGGCTTCTCGTTCGGTGGGCGTACTCTTTTGTTCCTTCAGCCGTTCAAACTTGCGGATCTCGATGCGGACGATGGTGAACAACTCCCAAAGCTGGATCGAGTACGTTCGGTAATTGTCTTCCGGCTTGCGGCTGTGGACGTACGAGTTGACAAGAGCACTCGGTTCCTGCCAGCTTGTCCAAATGTCCTCGCGACACAGAGGGCTCTTTTCTGGATAGTCTCGCTGAAGTAAGGGCGGCATGTGGGAGAATATTGCTGCGACTGTGAAGGGAGCGGTGAAAATATGTCAGGGTCGGCGGAGCACAATGGGGAGGGGGAGAGATACACCGGTCAAGGGAGGCCGCCTCACAGATGTCAAGTTGAGGATGGCGGAGAAAGGTAGGGGGGCAGGGGAAATCGATATAACGGGTGGAGGGAGAAAGGGTGGAGGGCAGGATAGGAGGAGTAAGTAGGACAGGAAGGAAGAAACAACAACAAAAACAACAACAAAAAAAAGAAAAAAAGAAAAAAAACCAAAAAGAAACTGCCAAACCCACAGCGATCGAGCATGTAGCATGCCCACCACGTCCGGATTCGCGTTTCTTTCTCCACCCAGGACTCTCCGGGCGCCAAATCAAACTCGTCTTCATTTAGGCGCAAATATACTGCCTAGAGGTTTTGGTTTGCGAACGTGCAGGTCAAAGGGGCGGACGACGGGGTAGGGCCGAGCCAGGATATGAGCGTTTGGTTTAGGCACGGCGAACAATAGGTTGGAAGAGAAGGGAGAGATCATTCGCGCTGCCTGGCAAGGGCATGGGAAAACAAGAGGGACAGAGAGAGGCTTGGCCCCCCAACAAGGAGACTCACCATTCGACTTGCCATCCCGACAAACAGCCACAGCGACGCTTCCATTTTCATGCAAAGAGACGCCCACCCCAACACCAAAAACCCTTTGACCGCCTCGAGCGTCGGAGAGTCGAGCGTCTCTACAGAAAATTTCCTAGCCTGCTGGTAGTACCACGGAGCAATTTTTCGGTAAGATTGTGAGGACGGGATCGTCGCCCCTGTTGCGCAAACAGCCATACTGCACAGGCTTAGACGTGGACAAGAAAACGGGGGGAGGGGAGGGAGGGGGAGCAACTTTTTTTTTTTTCTTTTACCGCAAGAACGGGCTGGTGTTCTCCAAGTTTTCCAGGTAGGTTCGTCTGTGCATGTGCGGCACGACGCAGTAGTAGTGGTCGAAAAAGTTGTCGACGAGCATCCTCTCCTCGTCCTCCGGTGCGCCGGGGCGCTTCACCTCTCGCTCCTGCGGCGTTGGGGGCAAAGGTAGATCATTGTCCATTCCATAGTCCCAGCCGCGACAATCCAAAAACGGGACAATCTCCGAAGACAGAGGCGTGGCGACCTTTTGGGGCGAAACCATGTGCAACGCACTCGAGATGCTGGGCCACGCCGCGAGGAACAGGGGGTCGGGCACGTTGTCGACAGTTACGTGCGAAGATTGCGGGCCTGAGTAACCGGTTTCGCAGGGGGGGCGGGGTGATCCACTGAAGGTTCAGCGGAGGCGACTCGAGCGCGTCGGCCAGGCAAAAGTCCATGCGCTGAGGCGTCGCTGGGGCGGCGGGCGACGCGATCCAGAGCGGGGGGCTGGGGAAAGGCTCTACGTACTGCGAGTAAAGCGAGTCGGCTGGCTTCTGCAGGTTTAACGGAAGGGGTCGAGGGATAAGGGGGTGGCCAGTTTTGGTTCTGCGGTCCTGTTGGAGGCTGGGCTGGAGGGGGGCGACCTGGGCAGAGTGGCTGCGTCCGTGCAAAAGATGATGATGGGAACCGTTGGAGATGTCAGGCAAAGCAGCCGGGGCGGTCGAGTCCGCCTGATCCGCCTGATCCGCCTGATCCGCCTCGAGCATCATCTCCGTTAGCACCGCGTCCATGGACATGGGCTGGAAGGGGCCGGCCGGCGGATGCTCGGAGGCAGAGCAGGAGGGAGTGGAAGCATCACCACCAACTCCATCTCGATCGGTCCACGTGTGGGAGACGGCGGCGGCGGCGTCATCCCCACCACCACCCACACCGCCCACACCGGTGGCGGCACAGAACCGAGCAAATCTCAGCCTGTACACTTCTTCAATCTCTGCAATGTTTTTCTCCGCGAGCGCGGTGTCCACCTTGGACTTTGTGCCCAGAAAGACGCAGCGTTTGATCGAGCGGCGGATGCAGTTGCCGCAGACGGGGCGGACGCCGTCGCACTTGATTTTCCTCGTGCGGCACGGTTCGCAAGACCTGCGGAGAAAAGAAGGCACGCACGCGCAACGGTAAAAGATCGGTTTGCGAGGGGGAAAAGATGCCAAACGAAGGGAAGGGTGCGCGGCTAATCTCAGACCATCGCCACGGAGCGTTGGGCGTTGCGGCCGACAGGGAGCGCATCCGGGTGCCCGCGGACGAGGAGGTCGCTCGTTCGCGCGCTTGGCGGCCGCCTGAGCCCTGGGCAGCTGTTTGTGCCGCCGGGATGCGGCCCCGGCCACGCTCTGGCCGCTCCAGCTCCTGGTGGTGGTTCTGGGTGGCGTGTTGCTGCTGCTGTGCTGGTTGGGCTGCTGTTGTTGCAGCAGGAGCAACGTTCACGCCGTAGTGGGCAGACTGAAACGCTGTGCGCACCATCCGCACGGTCTACAATGCTCAGGACGGTGGGTGGGTGGGTGGGGTGGGTGGGGGAGCTTGTGGGGTAGAAGGGGGCGTGCGGTTGGTTGGTTGGTTGGTTGGTTGTTTGCGAGATTGACCAATTGACGGTTGATTGATGGATAACTCAACATCTTCGCGTGGTGGGTCTGTCTGTCTGGCCGTCTCGGGCTCGATCCGTCGGCCACTCTCGCGTCTCTCTCTCTCTCTCTCTCTCTCTCTCTCTCTCTCTCTCTCTCTCTCTGTCTCTCTGTTTTGGGCGATGTTCCCGACGGTGAGTCAACGAACGCTGACCGGTAATGGAGCATGTCGGAAGGCAAGCAGGCGGCGGCAGACAAACCTGCACATGCGAGAACGAGCAGGACAGAGACAGACAGACAGACAGACAGACAGACCACGGACAAAGCGATGCAGTTTGGATTTACGAAAGAATTGGGGTTTCTCTCCTCCTCCTCCTCTTCCTCCTGCGTATTTACAATTCAAATATGCAGGAGAAGGAGAAGGAGGAGGAGGAGGAGGAGGAGGAGAGAACCCCCCAATCAATGTAAACATTACAAAGCGCGGCCTCTGCAAGTTAGTTTGTTGTGTAAATAGTTCAAATGTTGTGTGGGGAAGAGAACTGGCGGCGGCCGTGGTCGGTCGGTCAGTCGGTCGGTCGGTGGGTCGATGATCATTTCACAAACGGCCTGGTCGCAGTGGAAGGAGCAGGAGCGAGTTGATTGATCGGGGACGGAAGGAAGGAAGGCTTGAGGAGACCGCAAGAGTACATGTTTTGTTTATTTATCAGGTGTGTGTGTGTGTGTGTGTGTGTGGGCGTGTGGGCGTGTGGGCGTGTTGGGCGTGTGTGGGCGTGTGGGTGCGTGTGGGCGCGTGCGTGCCTGCTTGAACGGTGCACCAAGCCACTCAACCGAGGCGCGAGCCCAGTGCTGACTCCGTCCACACTGCTCAAGGGTGTGTGTGTGGCGTCTAGTCGAGCCAGCAATTGCATATTATCGCCTGCCAGCAGCAGCAACAACAAGCGATGGTGTCATATCACGACGGCACACCACAGGTGAACGTGAACAAACGTGATTGGGGACGGCGAGTGCAGGTGCCAAGGGCACAACAAGGACAGGGACAGGCCGCACGACATCGATATTGGGGTAAGACAGACAAAGCGCATCCCGCACTTTCCGCGCCACACCCGAAACACACTTCCTCGCCCAGTCCATCGAATCGTTTTCCTTCTGATCGCCAGACGGCAATGCAATCAAGCGCCTTCCAACTCACCCCTTTGACATGCGCAGCAAGCCTCCCTGTTCTTTCCGAACGCTGCTCAGCCCGCGCCTTCACGCTGTCGCAATCCACCCGCAAAATCCACTGAGACCAACAATCGTCTCTGGCTGTCCTCGCCCCGGGCGTACGCGTGGCCTTGGAAAATCCATCCTCCGAAAATAAAAAATATGCGTGTGCAATCTCCCTTTCGCCCGAAATCTGTTCAACCGCGAGGGATGGAGGGAGGGACGTGGTGATCGCAAAAAGCTGAACAGATTCCACGGAGGGGTCCGACCCCTCCCCCCGAGATCCCGAGACGCTCAGGCGGCGGTGTTGAATGAAGCCAAAAAAAAAAAAAAAAAAAAAAAAAAAAGAGGAAAAATAGAAAAGAGAAAAGGTGAAAGAACGACAGTAGAAAGGGGTCCGAGAGAGAACGCCTTTGGACTACGGAGCAGAAAAAATGCTACGGTGCGCCACCATTCTAGTTAAAAAAAGCGATCTGAGATCTTGTCTGCAAAATTGTCGGAAATGGATTGAGCCAATTATATTTACAAATTGACAGTCTACCCAGTTAATACGATTTGGGTGTGAAAGCACAACTGCTGCAAAGAAATGACAGTTGAAGTTTACAACTTGCTCTCAGCCCGAGCCACATCTCCTTAACCATCCCCTTTAATCCTTCTCCTCCCGTCCTGTGGACCTCGCGCTCTGAGGAAGTGCAGAGATCTCGGAATCTTCCAACCTTCTCCGGGATTAGATAAGATTTTCTTCTCATCTGGCAGAGAACCATTTAGGCTTCTTCAACCCCTCTATCTGCTTTTTTCGCAAAGATGAAAGAATGGTAATATTGAAAGGAATATTCATTCAGTCGCATTTTAAAAAAAACAATCCGCCCAAAGATATAAATTTTGCAGTATCTTTGTACTGGCAAACTTGATTCCTGAGAAGGCGTTATCATCCCGCATGACATAATAAAGCCTTGTCAAGCACACTTGCATCCAAACCATTAAACAGTTCCATTTGAATAGATTTGAACCCAGAATTTAGTTATTTTGGGTTATATTGTGGTTACTGTTCAAAACAGAACAGAGGGCCTTTTTTGGATTTGCACACAAAAATCTGCACAGTTGAATCTGCACAGTACTTTCTCTTAATAAACACGTGATCTGTCATATTCCCAGGGCTGCCTTGTCACCTTATTCTCTTCCGCCGGTGCTGCTGTCCAGGCACAACCTGGTCAAGAAGCAGTGGCATGTGCCCTCCCGGTGAGGCGGTCGCACTCCCATCGCCAGCACCCACCACTTGGCGCCTGGTTTCAGCAGCTTCTTGCAGACAGCGCCATTGCCCGTCTGTGTCCAGCCCCTCGCAGCCAACAATACCCCCAATATTGAGTATGCTAGTGGTGACAGACTGCACGTGCCTGCAAGGCTCCAGTGCTCCAGGCTCAGCCATCTCTCCTCCTGTAACTTTTGGTGCGCAGTCACCTACAACAAAGGTTAACCCGCATGGCTATGCTTGCGCTTCATTCCATCCTCCTCCTTTCACACTATTGTTACCACCGCTGCAATAGCACGTCATGGTCGTTCCGCATTAACTCACGCAGTGTGACCCATTCCAACATTCTTGTTGGTAAGCTTCAACCATCAGTCCCCATCTGCGGCTCAGCCAGTAGCCACTTGCTCTAAGCAACAGCAGCGCATTGCAGCACTGCCCAGGTAGCAGTGAGCCCGCAACAAACAGACGCACACAACAGTGATAGTACTGCGGTTCTCCTTTGAGCTAGTTGTGGAAGTGAGGGATAGTTGCCTCTCCACCACCATGCGGCCATTACCAAGCCCTTGCCTCATCCCGCTCACCGCCTAGCTGTGGCAGTTGCTTGCGCGGCAGCTGAATCCTCACACAACTTGTGTCTGTTCATTTTCGACGGAAAGGACAATATGATTTAACCAACTGAGCCACTGCACCCACTCAGTAAGGACAACAACAGATTTTTAACTTTGCATATACATCCTGGATTCAACTGCTTTCTGTCTTTTGAGGTCTTGGTGCCGGAAAGACGAAAATTTTCCGTGCAAAAAGCAGACGCAAGGATTGAAGACACCTCAATGAATCCTCTGCCAAAATCCTGAAGCCTTTCCGCCGCCGCCACAATGTCGCTCAGCAAAAACCATTCCTAGTGATGACAAGCTGCCGCCCTGACTCGCGAACCTCACAGATAAAAGCCCTGCTACGTTTCTTACCCCATCACAGACACTGTTGGTTCAGATTTCCTGAAAAGTCGTGTGAGACAGCGTCATCCTGCCGTTATATGGGAGTGGCACTTCAGCCATCCTTGCACGTAGCGTGGTCGAGATGAAGCAGTGGGCTTGTCAGTGACCTCTGGGTTGTGACTTGGGGGAACGCAGCGGATTGTGTACAGTGTCAGAGAGCAGTGACCATTGTACAACTGGCTGTCACCTTCAGTAGGGAAGGGTGCTCGTTCCTCTTATTAGTGCAAACAGCCTCCTCTGAGTGAGTGAGTGGAAGGAGTGAATGAAGTGGAGATGTGTGTTTGTGGGTGGTCCTTCTCCCCAACTTGGACAGAAAGAGAAAAAAAACTCTGTTATGCATTGTTGAAGCATTCGCAAGGCGAGGCTAGTCAGAGAACTTGGTGTAGTCTCCACCCTGTTCTCCTTGCAGCTCCAGTTGCTGCCTAATTGTTATGCAGAATTGACTGGTTAGCAGCAAGAGGCAAGACAGACCTGAACCAACTGTGGCTGTCAGTTATTGTGTCTCGCTCAGCGTAAAGTCGAGGGATTTATTTGAAAATCAATTGTACCTGTCATAAAATTGCAAGGATTGGGACCCCTATTATTATTCCAAGTTCTTTATTTTCCAAGGTGTTATCAAAAGTATATATGCAGCTAACCTGTATTTATTGTTGAGACTGCTTTTACTACTTTGGTCTTTATAGTTCCCATTACACAAAGGGTTTCCCACATTTTCGCTTTTTTGGTGGCTAACAGAGACCTCAAATGCCTATGGATGGGTGCCACACAGGCTGTACACGCTGTGCCCCATGCCTGTCTAATTTATTATTATTATTGGCACTTGTACAGTGGGGGAACAAAAGTCTTCATACACCTGGACAAAACAGTCTCCTCACGCCACTGCCGCTGCCAGATCGACAGCATCACCTGTTATCACCAGCGCTCAGAGTGCCCCCAAACTTGCATGGAGAACCAGCATCACACGAAGCATGATGCTGCCGAATGTGAGACGGTGGTCAACTGGCATAAGAAGGGATGGAGCCTTGGGAAGATATGTGACTTTGTTCCGATTAAGTGTGAGAGTTATGAGGTTCTCAAGTATCTGACATAAAGTGTTGGCCATAGTTTAGGTTCTCAACAAGCTCTTACTTTACTATGCAACATTATAACACATCATATACTTTGGGTGTACACTGCCGGCCACAGCTCTGAATCCCCAGCTACCATTTTTTGATCCGTTTGTACTGGGACACGTATTTTGGGGTCCCAAGATACCATTTTGATTGATTCTGGTCCAGGAGATCCCGTTTTCATGTAAAATGGTAGCTAGGGTGCCAACATTATTGGCTCTCAGGTCCCATTTTTCTGTGATGTTGACATCATGGCTAAATCTGCCAGATTTACAGTGGGGACCACAACGGAGCCAGTATCCCCAGTACTCCTCACTGCTTCCCACCAGCACTCAGAATTGTCAGAAAAGAATTGTCTTAATCCATTATTGATATTTCTGCCCTTACTGTCTCACACACACCTGCACCCACACCAGCCACTGTCGCCAACAATGGCAACCTGCATCTGCTGACCAGCTGCAGTGGGGCAGTCGGCTGCAACGGTCTCTCGCGGTTTGTTCTTCTTCTCGCCGGTCTCGGTGACCTTTTCCATCGGCTGTGAGACTACACTGAGGTCCCAGTGATAAAGTCTAGGGATTTCATTTGCAAAAACAAGCATACCTGTCATTAAATCGCAAGGATTGGGACCCCTATTATTATTCCTGGTTCTTCACGCAAGCCCGGATTGGAGTCGGCTGGGAGAGGGCATCGAAAATTTTGGGCCTCCCAAACAAAATGGTCTCTAAAGTTGAGCTAGGCTGATTCTGTTTGTTGGAGGTCGTAGAGATTGTTGTTCCAAGCTGGAATCTGTTGTTGATTCAGCCAGATAGCTGGCACGCTGATGTGTAAACAGTCTACTCTGAGTGAGTGAGTGGAAGGAGTGAATGAAGTGGAGATGTGTGTTTGCAGGTGGTCCTTCTCCCCAACTAGGAGAGAAAGAGAAAAACTCTATTATGAATTATTGATACATAATGATGTGCTACTGGGCCACCACTCCGTCTAGTCAGGTGAAGGTACTGTATGTGCCGTGTGTTAGGCGGAACTAACTGGTTAGCAGCAAGAGGCACAAGACAGACCCGAACCTATTGTGACTGTCAGTTATCATTCTCACAATACCCATGGGGAGAGCAAGCCACCGCCAATGCAGATCTGGGTGCTTGCTTGCGCTGTTGACAAATACTCTGAGTATAAAGTGGAATGGAAATCCAGTGTAAACAATTTTCCTCCTCCTCTGCTCGGATAATACAGGAAAGGTTGTTACCCTGTGCCGGTTACACTCGCCTTGTGTTATGAATCACCCTCTGGAACCTTCTGGAACCTTCTAGCTGGAACTTGTGGAACTTTCTGGAACCTTCTTTGCCTTGCTGACTTGTCTTGCTGTTGTCATTGGTATCATTGGTATCATTGTATTACTAATTGCTCTTTCTGGAACTTTCTTAGAGTCTTGACAAGGAAGACTCTCAAAAGGTATAAAAGGGGGATGGGGGACCTGTCCCATCCCTCAAGTGAATTATTGTTTCCAATACAATCATCACTCCTCTCAGTTCCTTGTCTGCCTTGTCCTGTCCTGCCCTGTTCCTGACACACTAGTACGTCTTGCCACTTGCTGAATGCTATGGAAGAGAAAGAGTTTCCCAGAGCTTTTACTGCCAACCGCTTTGCCTTTGAAGGGTCTGGCTCTCCAGGGTGAATGAGTTGCTGCGCCAGTCCTGTGAGAAAGGAGTGGAAATTGTAGATCTTTTATAATTTATACAATCTTCTGGCTCCTTTGTCCCCCAGCAGTCTGGTTCAAAAGGCTTGATGCTACTCAACTGGGAGTCATCAAAGTGTCAGCCTTGGATGAGAAGAATCTTTTGTGCCAGTACCCTTCATGCTCCAAAGGTAGAGTGGGCGGTGCTAGGTGTGGCGTTCATTCCCTAGTTCTAACGTTTACCCTCTGCTTGGCTAAGTTTTCTAATGGGGTAAAGATCGTAGTGCGGGAAACGCGTGGACACATCTTTGTAACGATCCTGTGCATAAGAAGTGGGTCATCAGGAAGAGTGTGACCTTCAGTGCGACGAAATCCAACCTGCCCCTTGCAAGGCAAATGACCTTGTGAAACAGGTCAGTCCCTCTATATCTCTGTGCGTTCAATTACCACGATGCTAACACAGTGGCATTCATTAACAGAGGGCTCCTTCTAATCAAGAAGCTGCAGAGGTGGCATTGAACAACTGGATCACGGAACACATCCTTTCAGCGTGGTGGATAGCCCCTTCTTCTGACCGAGTGTTTGGCGAAGCAGGTGGCTTTGAGAATGGAGTCAAGGCATGCAAGAGGCTCTTCATCGTCGCCGAGTCTCCTGCGTTCTTCGTCAATTAACCCCTTTCCCGCAACCTCCATCCTTACAGTGCTGACAGGTGCGTACCAACCGAATTTGTGGAGCAACAGGAGAATGAGCCATTTCTCATTGGCGCGTAAGAGGTGCGTGGGAGATCGCTAGCTGAAACATAATGCAAGAAAACATGGGGCTCCTAATAAAATTAATGCTGGATGCTGCTTGTTTTTTCGGGGGCCGCCATTTTTTTTATTTTTTATTTACACTTCCCTTCCGATTCTACCTGTTCTTTCTCTTCGGCATTGTGGAACGAACGAACCGTCGCGGCTCTCTCTGTCTCTCTATCTCTCTCTCTCTGTCTGTCTATCTCTCTCTCTGTCTCTCTCTCTCTCTCTCTCTCTGTTGCTCTTCCTCTTTGTCTCTCTCGGTCTGACCGTGTTTATTGTCAGCCGCAATTGCGCAAAGAATTTGTGTTTTCTGTTATCGAAGTTTGTTATTTGCTTTTTTTGTTTGGTTTTTGTTCGTTGATGGGCGTGTGGATAAATAATAAATTGCGACTAACACGAATATGCGCATTGGCCATCGCCCCACCGCGTGCTTGATTGCTTGGGTCTATTCCCGATAAGGAAGGCGAGGAGGACGCGGCGCGCACCACGTGCGCGCACGCATCGGTTCCAACTGCCGCTTCCTGCTGCTTGTTGCTTGGTGCTTGTTGCGCGTGAGTTAGTTATATGTTGTAGTTGTTGTCATTGTGGCTGTTTGCTTGTCCAGCGGCCCTCCTCCTTTCAGATTCGGATGCATGCGGCGGAGATAGCGGCAACTCTACGGGCAGACAGATAGACAGACATTCAAACAGAGCGGTAGACAAGCAAAAAAATGTACTGGTGGACAGACAAACAGAGAAACACAGGCAGACAGACAGACAGACACACAGACAGACAGACAGACAGACAGACAGACAGACAGACAGACAGACAGACAGACAGAAAGGCACTCTACGCTGCTTACTTGATCGGAGCATTCTCGCGAGCAAGCCGACCTTCCGACCGACCGACCCCCGACCCGACCACACCCTATAAAAGGACCGAGCCAGTCGCGCTGGATGGCCTTTTCTTCATCCCTCAATCAACGACCTCTCTCTGTGTTTGTCCCGTTGCCAAGAAAAACGACCTCTACTTCCTTCCTGATCCCTCATAGCAAGCAAGCAACCCCAACCCAACCCCCAACCACCAACCAGCTACCCCCCTGCGAAACACGATTACGAGAGTGATGATGCCCGGAAAGTCTTCTATCAGCGCCGCTGTTGTCGCGGCGCTCGCCGCGTTCTGCGCCGTTGCCTCGTTCGCGGACTCCGCCTCCGCCGCGCGCGCCTACAACGGCAAATACAGCGGCGACAAGGTCTACCGATTCGACATCACTTCGGACGACCAGGTCGCCCTCGTGAACAAGATGGTCAAGGTACGTACGGGATGACGCGGCTGGCGCCAATCGTGTCTCTTGAGTCTGTGCGCCGCGGTGGATTGGAGAGAGAGAGAGAGGAGCGATGGCGCCAGCAAATTACCTAACGTCTCCCTCGCGGGCTTCTAGGACCACAGGCTTGACCTTTGGAGTCACGGTGCGCACCTTGGAAAGGTGGACGTTCGGTGAGCCGCTCTTCCCGCAACCCGCTCCCCACATCTCCTCATATCGGTACTCTTGCCATGCAGCGTCCCCGCGTCCGCCCTACCTCTCGTTAAGGAGCCTCTCCTGAACAAGATCCCGAACGAGATGATCATTGCGAACGTTCAGGACCTTGTGGAGAAAGGTTTGTAATTTGCGTCATCAAAAAGTGCCGCCTCGCTTGTTCTCACGCGGCCCCCAGAGTACGCCCACTCGACGAACCACTCGCGCAAATTGGATGCCATGATCGGCCAGACGGACCTTGTCAACGCCGCCGTCACTGCGTCCACTGTCTTCTCCGACTACCAGTCCCTGGCCACCTTGTCCTCTTTCTTGGCCTCTCTTCCTGGCGCGAAGCAAGTCTCCATCGGCACAACATACCTCGGTGCGGACATTCCAGGGTTCCAGTTTGGCACTGGCCCTAAAAAGTTTGTAATTGACGGAGGAATCCACGCGCGCGAGTGGATTGCGCCGGCGTCCGTGACCTACATTGCAAACTGGCTCGCCACAACCACGTCGCAAACCCAAAAGTACCTAGACGCGTTCACTTTCACGATCATCCCCGTCGCAAACCCCGACGGCTACGCCTTCACCCGCGCCTCGAACGGCGACCGACTCTTCCGCAAGAACCGCCAGCCCAACTCGGGCTCGTCCTGCGTCGGCACCGACCCGAACCGCAACTTTGACAACCACTGGTCGCAGCCCGGCGCCAGCAACGACCCGTGCGACGACGCCTACTACGGGCCCTCTGCGTTCTCGACCCCAGAGGCCAAGGCGATCGCGACGTACGTCAAGAACCAGGGCGCGATCGGCTACATCGACTTCCACTCGTACAGCGAGCTCTGGATGTTCCCCAACGGCTACTCGTGCAGCGCCAAGGTGGCCGACTACACCAAGCTGCTCGCGGCGTCGCAAAAGGCCGTTGCCGCGCTCAAGGCGGTCAACGGGCAGTCGTTCGCGGCGGGCGACATTTGCAACACGATCTACCAGGCGTCGGGAGACTCGGTCGACTACACCTACAACAACCTCGGCGTGACGTGGTCGTTCGCGGTCGAGCTGCGCGGCACATCGAGCGATCCGAACGGGTTCGTGCTGCCGGCCAGCCAGATCGTGCCGGCGGGCAACGAGGTCGTGGCGGCGATGGACGCGCTGCTGACGTACATCCTCGGCAGCACGGGGTCGACCACGACGACCTCGACCAGCAAGGCGACCACCACCACCACGAGCACCAAGACGACGACCACGAGCACGCCGACGGGCACCGCGTGCGCGCACTCGATCTGCTCGACCGGCGTCGCGCTCAAGTCGGCGTGCGACCCGTGCGCGGCAAAGGTCATCGCCGCCGACAGCTTCTGCGGGTCCAGCTCCTGGGACTCGACCTGCGTCAGCGAAGTCAAGTCCGTCTGCGGACAGACGTGCTAAGGGAAAACAAAAGACGGATTGTGCGACTCAAATCCTCCGTCTCCCATTTCACATAATTCATTTTTTCTTTTTTTTCTTTCTACCTTTTTTTTGCCTGGCCGTTGACGTCCCCCCTTTCACGGCCGCCGCTAATTTTCCTCTCCTGGCCTTACCCCGAACTAATCTGAACTTTTTCGTTTTCCGGGAAGGGCTGAGGGGGGCACCAAAAAAAAAAGTATGGCCCCGACATTCTTTCCAGGGCTCTTTTTTTTTTCTTCCCCTCCCCCTCGTCGGCTGGAGCCCGCCTCGCCCCCGCTCCCCCGTCTTCTCACCCTTGGACGCTTTCTTTTTTTTTTTTTTTTTTTTTTTTTTTCTGGTTTCGTTTGAACATGACCTCTAATCCCCACCGTCCGTTCCTCCACCAAAACCTATTGTTTTGCCGTTTCTGAAAATCCCTCATGGACAAACCCAACTCCCCCAAAACCCGTCCCGACCCCTTTTTTTTTTGCAAACCACAACGGGTGCATTCGCCCGTGGCCACTCTCCGGCCTGGGAGGACCACCCTATGTTTCGCACCATGGCGAAAAAATACAAAATACAAAAAACAAAAAAAAAAGGAACAAGGAAACACACAAGTTGGTTTTTAATTTGAGCAGAGCAAAGAAATGAGAGAGCAGAAAAAATGGAGGAGGAAAGAAGGAAGTAACAGAAGAAAAGAAAGGGAAGCGGGGGGAGGAAAAGCTGACAGGAATGGGTCAGAACCCAGGTAATGGCGTAAAGTCACAGCGGACGCAAGTGTAGAACGGAAAAACAAGAGAAAATAAAATAGAGAGGGGGGAAAGATTGGGAGGACGAGACTATAACATGCGACGAAGAAAAAAAAGAAGAAAAAAAAGGAAAGATCGAGCAAACAGGGAGTGTAGAAACAGGACAAGAAAAAAGAGAAAGAAGGAACGGCACAATAAACAAGGAGAGAAGGGACCAAAAGACCAGTCAAAGCACAAAAAAAAAAAAAAAAAAAAAAAAAAAAAAAAAAAACCTTCCAACCCATTCCCTTTCAAAAACATGTCAGTTGTGAAAGAGATGGGGGTTGACACTTCTTTCGTTTTTGGGAGAGGCGAGTGATTAGCGAAAAGGGGAACGCAGAAGGACGGCGTTCCAGTACACAGCGGGGACGGGAAAACCAGAAAGGTAAGCGAGCGACGGCCGGGTGGGGTGTTTTGAGCTTTCGTCGAGGTCGCGCGATCGTTCCAGGGTCACATCATCGCCATTCGATGCGAACGTCGCCGTCGGACGACCGCGACGACGGCGTCGACGCGATGGACGGGGTCGTCACGATGATGTCGTCCACGGGAATGCCGTCGACTGAGGGTGAGTGAGAAGGGTGAATATATCAAAGGGAAAAAAAGGATTAAAAACGAAAGACTCTCACCAGTCCGCGCGATCGACGCGTTCAGGGTCGGCGTCCTATTCGCGGTAGCGCGGCTCCTGCGGGAGGTGCGATGGCGATGGCTCCTCGCGGCGGCCGCGACGGACGACGGGGCAGCGTCCTCGCGGTTTCGGTCGGGCGGGGGGATGACGGTGCGTGGCGGGGGAATGACGCGGCGCGGGGGCGGAACAGGCGCCGGCTGTCCGGACGGGTTGCTGAAGGCGAAGCTGCCGGCGGGGATCGGCGGGTACAGCGCGGCGTAGTCGTCGAGGGCGTCGGGTCTGCGGTGGACGGGGACGGCGCGGCGGGGCGGCGGGATCGGGCTTGCGGTCCGCAAATAGTCTTGTGAAAGCTGCTGCTGCTGCTGCTGTTGGTCCTTGAGCACGCGGGGTAGTGTGCCAACGGGGACTGGGAGTTTTAGCGGAAGGTTTCGAAAGGTATTTGGTTACGAGGAAGAGAAGTGGACGGACAGCACAGGCGCATCCTTCTTACGAGCAACAATGTCGATCGAGCAGCGTGAGCTGCCCACTGTTTCGGGCACGCCGCCACGGGCTGACGCTGGTTCCGACCCCGGCAGCATCGAGCTTCTGGCAGATCGTGGGTGTGCAGTTACAAGAAAGTTTTCGTCTGAGGATTTGGGCGTGGACAGGAGTGTCAGTCGGTATTTCTGCAAAGGGTTATACCCAAACCTTTTCCTCCTGGTTCACCCAGTAACGATTCCTTTACGAACAAGTGAATTCATTCGGTCAGCCAGCCAAAGTCGATCAAAAGATGAAAGCAACCAGACATCTTACCCGAGATGGCTTTGATGTGAGGTGGACGCGTCGACGGCGCCATAAATAGTAAGCTCCGCAGGCCAAAAATGAGACAAGGATGAAAGAAG
>JAIVFJ010000252.1:55000-87500 GCA_025765615.1 Zopfochytrium polystomum | reverse complement strand
ATGACGACGACGACGACGACGACGATGCCAATGCCGATGGAGCGAACGCCGCCTCATCCTCACTCCCTCCCTCCAGGCCGCATTCCTCATCCTCTTCTGTTCCCGTTCCCTCCCGCGGCTTGGTGGCAGCCGGCGGCGGCAGCGGCGTCGATCTATACCGTTTTACGGATAGCCCCGACAATGAAACACCCCGCAGCGTCGCCGGCGGCGGCTCCCCGGGGGGGTTCCTCGCCTCTCATCAGCATTTCTTCCGACCGCGCCGGGGCAGCGGGTCCACGTCGTTGAACTCTGTCCGAACCACCGACGACGACGACGGCGGCGGCGCTTGTCATTATGCGGTCGATGGCACGGTGGCTCCGGACAGCAGCAGCATCAACAGCCGGAGCGCGCTGGTGGGTGGCCTGCCAGTTAGAGTCAAGACAATCGGGCTCGGTCGCCCCGAATCACCCTCCTCGTCGTCAACTCTGATCCCGCCGCCCGCCCCGGCGGGAACGTCCAATCCTTCCTCGCCCTTGGATGCCCAAGCGCCGCAAGCCCCCACGCCCGCCCCCGAGCAGCAGCAGCAGCAGCAGCGCGGCGTCGTGGTCCGAAACGTCTCGAGGCGAGCCGCCACCGATGCGTCGCGACCCCTGTCGTATTCGCCGCGTGCCGCCGCCACCGCGACGCTCTCGATGGTGTCGACGTCTTTTGCGACCTCCCCAGTCGTCGAGGCTGTCAATGTGTCCGCCGGCCCCGTCGCCGTGCTCTCCAGCGCCAACTCGGCCTCCTCCACCTCGCTTGTCGCCATCATTGAAAGCGTCCGAAAGGCGTCCATGACTCCGGCAAAGCGAAGCACCAGTCCGTACCCAAGACCGTCGCCCCCGAGATCTGCCGCCCCTGCCGGAGCTGCTGCTGCTGCTGCTGCTGCTCCACCACCACCCGGCCAGCTCGCTCTGGCGAATGTCGGTCTCGGTCTAGGCCTCGCGGACCGCCCGTCAACCCCAGACCTCCAGTCCCCGACCCTGCTGGCTTTCAGGAGCGTTGTCGCCACCAGGAACGTGTCGGGCTTCTCCATTGCGTCGAACGGTGAAAGCACCACGGCCGCGCCGTCGGTCGCGTCGTCCTCGTCGTATTCTTCGTCCAAGCACTCGGCGGCAAAGATCCACCGGCTCGCCGCCGGGAAGCCCGCTTCGTCCTTGTCCACGACTGCAACCAGCAGCAGCAGTAATCGCGGCCAATCATCCCTGCGAAGAGTGCGCTCCTCCCCGGTTTTCCACGCCGGAACCCTGCAGCACGGCCACGCTGCTGGCGGCGCGGCAGTAACAGCTCGCCTCCCTCCGCGAACGCAGTCGCGGAGCGCACCCGATCTGTATCAGATGGCCCGAGAGTCGTTGAAAGACACGGCAAAGGAAGCGGGGGAAGAAGAGGAGGACGCGGAGGTGGAGCGCGAGGAGAGCGAGGACGATCAAGCGGATGGAACGGTGGATTCGGAGGACGAAGACGAGGAAGCCGAAAAACCGCTAGAGTTGTCGACGCGCGAGGAATACCGGCAGCGCCTTGCAGGCGACGGCGGTGAAGAAAAGGAGGCAGACGGGGCCACCGCCGCCCCGGGCGAGCGAACGCCCCGTCCCCGCCTGCAGCGACAGCGGTCCGCCGCGGCCGACCTGCGGTCCAAGAAGGGCAGCTCCCCCGCCCCGCACTCGGAGTGGAGCGTCGAAGCGCGCCGCCGCCGCCTCGCCGCGGACGCCGGGCGCCAGCGGTTCGCGTCCGAGCAGCCGCCGCCTTCGCCAGACGCCGGAGACAACACCACGGCCGCACTGTCTCGCGAGGACGACGGCGGCGCCGATGAGCCCAAGAAACGTCCGTCATCGTCGTCCTCGGCAAACCCGCGCCGCGCGTCCGAGCCCATCCTTCTCATTCCCGGCAGTGCGTTCGAGGCCGAGCTGAGGGAAGCGGCGGCTGACACGGAGGCGACGGAGGTGGGAGCGGCGGCCGCTGCGGCCGCCGCGGGGCTGGCGCTGGCGGCGGCTATTGCCAAAAAGAAGGCAAGCGCCGCCGAGCCCACCGCGTCTTCATCGTCCTCGGTGGCGTCCTCTGTGACGTCGTCGCCAGTCCCGACCCCGGCCACCCCGTCCACTGCTGAGAAGAAGCTGGGCGAACTGCGCAAGTACTTTGCGGACTTTCCGGACGGCGAGGAGTTTTACGATGGTAAGGGAGGGATGTGTTTTGTTTTTCCTTTCCCGTTTCACTCTTTCCACTGCTTCACGGATAGATGTAAATGTTCTGACATGGGATTTCTCTACACTTCCCCGACACCACCCCGCGTTATGTCAGACTTTACGTGCGCCCTCCACAAAGTGTCTCCCTTCATCCTCGCCCAAGGTCGGCTTTACGTGACGTCCACACGGTTGAGCTTTTACTCCAACATTCTGGGGTACACGGAAAAGCTCTCGATCCGGTACCAAGACATCTCGGCCATCGTCAAGTTTCGATTTGGCGGTGTCCTCCCGAACGCAATTCAGTTTGTCGAAGGATCCAATAAGGTAGGCGGGGGGCGGGCTCCATCTTTTGTTGTCCCTTCCGCTTCTTCCCTTTTGACGATGGTTTGTTTGTATTATAGCATGTTTTCCACAATTTTCTATCCCGAGACTCGGCGTACGAGCTCGTCACCAAGTTATGGGCCTCCTCGAGACCCGATCCTTTGGCGGATTTGCCGAACAAGTCCGTCACCGCTGCCGCTGACGTCGACCGCCACGCCATGTTGTTGACGGCGGACCGCGGCAGCAAGGACTCGTCGCCCACGAACCGAGCTGCTGCAGTCGTCTCTTCCACACAAAGCAACGCTTTGAAGACCAAGGACGCGGCCAAAGGCGATAGCGACGACGACGAGAACGACAACGACGACGCCGACAATGGCTTCCCCACACTCCTCCGCGCGCTAACCGCCCCTGCCAGCGCGACCGACTGCCACTGCCAGTCCGTTCACGCAGCCGGAACGCTCCTGATTGACGAAACCTTTGACCTGTCGCTCCCCGAGCTGTGGCTGCTGCTGTACTCGACGACAACGGCTTCCGAGTCGCCGACAGACGAGTCGGACCACCCGCCGCACTGGACGGCGTTTGGCCGATGGTTCCTCGAGCGCAAGCAGAAATGCACTAACTTGAAGGCGTCGCCCTGGCGGCCGCGCACCGCAAAGGCCACCACCGCTGCCGACGCCGGCGCGGCTGGAGGCGTCGCGGGCGTCCCCGTCGGCGCGACGCGCACGCTGTCGTACAATATCCCGCTGGGTGCACCCATCGGCTCGCCGCTGACCGAGGTCACGGAGCGCGTCGCGGCCGCCTCGCGCTCGCACGTCTGCGTCGCTGCTGCGTCGCGCACGCCCAACGTTTACCTCGGCGACAAGTTCCAGACGGTCGTGCGCGTATGCCTTGTCGCGTGTCCTCCTCCTACTCCTCCCGTGGCGACCGACGGCGGGGGCGGGGGCGGGGGAGGTGGGAAGAGCGAGAGCAAGGGGAGCAGGAGCAGCGGGAGCGGGAGCAGGAGGAGGACCCGCCTGCACGCGTCGTACACGGTCGACTTTGACCCCGGCGTGTCGTGGATTGCGCGCGGCGCCGTCGCGTCGGGCATGCGGCCGCGCGTCGCGGACCACCATGCGGCGCTGAGGGACGCGGTGACGCGGGTGGCGGAGGAGCTAGGGCGGCCTGGGGCGGCGGGTGGGAAGAGGGGTCGGAGGAGGTGGACGGCGACGGCGTCTACGGCGGCGGTCGCGAGCAGCGGCGGCGGCGGAAAAGAAGCGGAAGAAGAACAAGTGCTGGCGGTGCCGGCTGTGTGGATCGGCGGCGACGGCGGCGAGGATAATGGGAGCGTGGAGGCGAGCGGCGGCGTCGAGCGAGTCGCTGGCGCAGCGGGTGCCAGCAGCGCCGGAGGCGCGGTGGCCGCGACGGCGCACAGCGCCGCGACGACCGCGGCAACGAGCGAGCATTTGCTGCGTGGTGTCGGAGCCGCCTCCGCCGAAACCGCCAGGCGGGCCGCAGTCGTCGACGTCATCGCTCACGGCGTGGCTGCTCGCGGCGGTCGTCGTGCTGCTCGCGTGGCTGATTGGCGAGGTGCGTCTGCTGCGCGAGGCTATGGTCGCGGTGGCCAACCGGCCGTGCTGAAATGACGGGACCGGCCGGACGGACCGGCGGTTGATGATGGAGGCGAGAAGGCGGGGGATGGGTGGTGGGTTGGGGGCCGGTTGGTGCGGTGAGGGGTTATTCCTTCTTGGTATCAGGTTCACTGGGAAAAAACGCAAGACGGGCTGTGTGGCACGCTGCATTGCAAACGAGAGCAAGTTGGGGGTGCATACGTGTTGGAGGAGAAGTATTTACACAATAAAAAAACCGATTGGGCGAAGAGACCTGAGGAGAAGAAAAGAGAGCGACGCAAAGGCAAGGAAAAAGCGGGTGGGGCCGGGAGGAGGCGGTTACCTTGAGATTTTCTCCGGCGGCAGTTTTGGTTTTTTGCCAGGGGAGCGCTTTTGCCCTTTCTACAGTGATACGGGTCTAACACGATGACACGTTTTTGGAGAAGAACGTTGCTTCCATGCCTCAGCAGTGTAAAAAAAAAAAACTCGCTCAAGGAGTGGAAAACTCGAATTGCACTCGCACACACACGCACACACACACACACACACATACACACACACACACAAAACGCACACACACAAAGCCCGAATTGAAAAGAAGATGTTGACTTTCATTATGTAAAAGACAGTAACGTGTGTGGGGAAAGCAAAAAGGTTCACAAGCCCATTCGGCCTTATCGCTTTGGACAATGAACACAACGCATCCTGGACCTAATAAGCTGGTGGTGATGCGGCTAACCCACGTGTGGTGGACGAATTATTGTTCAAACTCCGCCCTTATCGTCGCCGCCACCTCCCCGCCACCGTCGTTCGCTTGCACCCACAACCATACGCCTCGCCGCCCACCACTATCGACTACCCCTGGCGACTAGCGAGCAGCACACAAAGTCGTTACGCTCTGGTTCCAAAAAGTCCGATCGCCGCTGTCCGCTGATCTACGCCGATCTCACGCGCCCTTTTGGACGCCCCCATACACAACGGATCCACTGAAGATTCATCTTTTTTTTTTTTACAGAAATCCAGTGTTAACAGTTTTCCTCCTCCTCTGCTCAAGCAGATAATATAGGAGAGGTTTTTACCCTGTGCCAGTCACGCTCGCCAGCGTGCATATCATCATTATGTATTAATTATTCATGGTTTTTTTTCTCTTTCTCTCCAAGTTGGGGAGAAGAAGCACCCACAAACACACATCTCCACTTCATTCACTCCTTCCACTCACTCACCCAGAGTAGACTGTTTACATTCCCAAGGCAGAAGCCAAGGGAGAAGACAGGAGAGTGGGGAGGAAAGTGCCCAGGCCCCAACCTCTTGGAGCCACCACCTTGGAGAACCAGCTCCCTCTCTGCCAAAGACAAGCCCCAAGTTGGAGGGGGTTGGACACAAAGTGTCAGGAACAGGGCAGGACAGGACAAGGCAGACAAGGAACTGAGAGGAGTGATGATTGTATTGGAAACAATAATTCACTTGAGGGATGGGACAGTCCCCCATCCCCCTTTTATACCTTTTGAGAGTCTTCCTTGTCAAGACTCAAAGAGAGTTCCAGAAAGAGCAATTAGTAATACAATGATACCAATGATACCAATGACAACAAGACAAGTCAGGAAAGCAAAGAAGGTTCCACAATGTTCCACAAGGTTCCATGAAGGAATGTTCTGGAACGTTTCAGAGGTTTCCAGAGGGTGATTTATAACACAAAGGGCAGACACAAGGAACAGTTAGTATGCAGAGGTGCCTGTTGGATCAAACCAGAACTGCTTTCCACTTAACATTACCACACACATCTTGTCTCACTCCCAAGAGAGATTCCAACTCCAGGAGGGGGCACACACGGTGGGAGACAGTTGGACTCTTCTTGCACCATCGTACTAGGGCACAGACTTCTGCCTCACCAGGCAGGAGGAATCTCCTATCTTAGATCTTAGAAGCAAGGAAGGTTAAAACCCACCCCCTTACCCAGGTGTGGCACTGATACTATGGAAGATGGGTACGGCGGGGACCACCAGAGTTGAATGATTGGAAGGATTGGGTGGCTGAGGAGAATCGGATCAAGAGGGATTGTGCTGAAAGGACGGCAAGCGATATAGCCAAAACAAAGAAAACGGACTGAATAAGGGACCTAGCAGAGGAGTGGAGAAAAAGGCAAGGGAAACAATACGTGTGGCTTTCTTCTCCACCCACTGCGCCGACCGATCGATTTCTCGAAATTTTGCGACAAAATAAAATCAGCCACAGCGAGCACAGCCCCAAACGCCTCTTCGCCGGAGGGCATAATGTGCTTGGTGGGCAGCAAGAACCCGTGCCTTCCCTAAACAGTGAGAGGTGTGTTTGTTTCGTAAGAATGGGGATAAAAAACAAAAACAAAAACAAAAAACCCCTGAAAATGAAGGAAAGAACTGGCTGTTACCCACCATATCTCTCAGTTCCACAGAGTAGGCGAACGGAGTCTTTGCCTCTTCGCTGGCCCAGTCGATGCAGGCTCCCGAATTCGCGTAAACCAGATCGCAGACCGTGCCAATTCCAAATTTTTTGCCGTAGACGCTCTTTATGGCTTTAATGGCTTCTTTTGCCTGAAGATAGAAAGTGCCATTTCACCAAAGTCATGATCGTTGGTTGGTGTGGGTGAGGAATAGCAGATTACGCCAGAGACACGTTCAGCAAATAGCAACCAAGGTGTCAGTTTGTAGAAAATAGAGTTTCACTGGCTACTCCCAGTTGAACTGGTTTCGCCACGGACTTGTCGCAGTCTCCACCAAACGGATACATATATAGGTGCGAGAAAGGAGAAAGAGTGGATGGAACCATGAAAAACTTTAGAAAATTCGCTCGGACTACGAGAACACGATTTATGTACTGGAAATCAATAAAAAATACGATATTCGGTTCTTTCTCAGGTACTGGTGGTTCCACCCACGCCAAGGGACGAAAGGTACAATCAGAAAGCGGCGAATGATAAAAACAACAAAGAAAACTGCAAACGCACTGTTGAGATTGCCTTCGCTTCTGGGGCGCTGAAAGGCGACTTGCCACGGAAACTTTCGCTGCACGGATTCGCGCTGGATCCCGCACCGTCAAAGTAAGTGCCCCAGTTTCTGTCCATGTCGACACCGACGCATGTCGTCCCATCGTTGTGCTGTCGGTTCTTGCGCCACTGCAAAAACGAAAGCCGTTCAGCTCCAAAAACTTCCCAAAGTTCGCGGAAAGTGGGGGCATCCACCGGTGTAAATTGACGGGCGTAAATATCCCACTCCCTTCTAGCGAAATTCCACCACAGCCAGGGCGCCCGCAAGAAAAATGAAGAAAAGAGCAAGGCGAACTCACAAGTCGATCAACCTCGTGACTGACACATAATCGTCGACTTTCGCCATCGGCAAAACGACAAAGTCGAACGCGTCTAGCACCCTCTTTGCCTACTTCCGGACCTCGTACTTTGCCAGCAGCGACGCCGCGACGTACTGCATGACAGCCGGCCCGATCCACTCGCGAGCATGCATCCCCGCCATCAACACAATCTCGCGCTTCGTCTCGCTCCCCACCGCCGGCGCCGCCGCAGCTGCCGTCAAAGAATCCGCACCACCTCTCACGCGGATCCGCAGCGCCTCGGTCGTGCGTCCCTCCGCCGTCTCCCCGACTCGTTCGACCTCTGCGACACCGGGGAACTCGGCGGCCAGCAGCTGCAGGAACCCGCGCACGGCCGCTGCGGGCTGATATCAACTAAAGTGGGCGGCTAGCTTCTTTGGCAGCGCCGCCGTGCTGTTCTTTCCTCCGGCGGCGGGGCCCACCGTCGGTGGGGAGGGTTCACCTTTGGCTTTGTGAGAATACTAGGTATAGGATACCTCAGAGAACGAGTCCGGCTCTTTCAGCAGGGCTCGCGCTGCGTGTGCGGCTCTCCCATCAGCCATATCGATGGCCCAGACTTGTTCAATGTCCGGCGATATGGTAATGTCCTGCTTCGCAGATCTTGTGGGGGGTTGGTGGAAAAAACGATGAAGTCCTGGGGTTGAGCCAGGATTCCAAACTCTCTCTTCCAATCGCGATCAACAAGCATGCGGCGAGCGATAGGAGAGTGATCCCGACGGTGGCGAAGGCAAGGCGGCCAAAGTGATATTCTTTGCGGGAACGATGCAGACCGCGAGCGTCTTTCAGTGCAAGGAACGGCTGCTCTGCAGGGTCTCGCGGCGACCAGAATGCCGGAAGGGCCAACTCACCGCCGCCGGGCACGATGCGCTCGGTCGGTTTCATCAGCAGTGGTGCGGGCCGAGTAGCAGTTCTCCTATCTAACTTCTTCAAGGGCACGAGGTTGAAGAAGTACCCGACTGTGGGGCGTGATCGAAAGGCTCATTTAGTGGTTCGCCAATTGAGGATTATATTGGCGGTTCGAATTGTCTTGTGTGGCTTTGTTATTTATTCCTTCAAATGTGGAGACTGGCTGGTGGCATGCAGAACATTCAAACGGAAAAGAAAAAAACAAAAAAAAAAAAAAAAAAACAACGGCGGCAAAGGGATGAGGCCCAGCAGCACTCAGATCGCTCCATGCGGGGGCGACGAGCGGCCGCGAACGAGGAAGAGGTAGAGCAAGTGGAGGAGGAGGAGGAGGAGTATGACGAAGCGGCCGGGGGAAACTAAAAAGAAATAGGGACAACACACAACAGTCCCTAGAATGCGATTTTCACTTTAGCAGTGCTTACGTGCAGCGGCAGTCAGCGCATTTGCAACCGCCACCGCAGCAGTTGGGGTTCGAGCAATTGCAGCCGCCGTTCGACCAGGCCGTCGACGCACCGCCAAAGGACTGTGGACAGGGTCATGCGTTGCACTTAATTGGAAAGGGAACAAGGAGAGGGGGGACTCACCGAGGCAGACTCGGCTTCGGTCAGGGGGGCGGCCATGGGAAGCTCGTCGCGCTCCTCGTCAATCATGTAGCCGCCCGTGCAGCTTTGCATATTACGAATGAGAGGCAAGAAGTGTTGCCATTAGGAGACCAGCACCACGGTCCCACAACATCCCTCGACTTACGTGCAGTCCTTGCCGCACTTGCAGTCCTTCACGCATCCGCAGCCGCAAGGCATCTTTCGTCGATTCTTGTGAGGTCGGTGTCGGAAAAGGCAGGTCGGCGAGGAGAAGGAAGCAGGGGAGATCGGTGAAGAAGGCAGGCGGTGAGTTGAGAGCGCGCGGGATGCTGTCTTTTTAAAGGGGGGGAGAGAGAGAGAGAGAGAGTGTGTGTGTGTGTGTGTGTGTGGTGTGCTTGGTGGAAGGCAACACGCCTCCACTGCTTTTGCAAAGCCTTCGTCCAAGCGCAGTCCGGGAAGTCCGAAGAAAAAAGGTTTCCTTTTTCTTCTTCCTCCTGCTACCGTCGCAAGCCTGCTTACAAAAAAGAGGCCAACCCAACAATACACTACTGTTAACACCAGGTTTCCATTCCACTTAATACTCAGAGTATTTGTCAACAGTGCAAGCCAGCACCCGGTCTGCATTGGCAGTGGCTTGCTCTCCCATGGGCATCGTGAGAACGATAACACAATAAAAAGGTTCAGGTCTGTCATGTGCCTCTTGCTGCTGACCAGTCAGTTCCACCTAACAGACTCTTTATTAGACTGGATGCCAGAAAGAACGAGCTGACTCTTTGCCAGAGTAACACCTGATTCACAAACACACACACACACACACACACACACACTCTCTCTCTCTCTCTCTCTCTCTCTCTCTCTCTCTCTCTCTCTCTCTCTCTCTCTCTCTCTCTCTCTCTCTCTCTCTCTCTCTTTCTCTCTCTCTCTTTTGACAAAACTGCTGTGTTCCACTCAAGTGGACCACAGTGGGCATCTGTGTCCCAAACAAAGTGTGAATATTGCCACCAACCCATACAGAGAAGCATGGGTGGCTGAACTCTCCCCCCAACTAAAATCTACATGGCCTGCCACTGCATTCATTGTGGACTGCCACACTCTTCAGTATCTTCTTTTTTCTACTTTTTTTTTTGGGAAGGATTGCTTATAAGTCAACGGGCAGATCGTGCAGGTACAAATTTTACTGTTGTTGTCAAATGCTCCAATCGCACACACAGACAAGTCTGAGCACTGCCTACACATACGCCAAGCCAATGCCATCTCAGCCAGGCTCCAAATGCAGCAGTTCGCACCAGCTCAACCAAACCATGCTTCAGCCTCAGCAACTGTGGCTGTACCACAAGCAACTCTTGTTCCTTTCTCTGGATTTCACCCTCAACCTGCTACAGGAGGGCCTTCTGTTTCTTCTTCTCAAACAAACGGTCCCTCTTGCTTCTACTTCTTTGTGAACACTGCAACAGTGAGCGCGTCACACACAGGCATAGCCTCTCTTCCATACATGATCGATTCTGGAGCTGTACCCACAAAGATCCCACAAAAATGTCTTTTGCGGTAAACACCAAATTCAGCCTTCCTCCAATTCCACAGGACGGGAGGACTGGTAGCAACTTCAAGAAAGCGGGGTAACTCCATCCCCCACCGTAGGGGCGGGCGCTGTTTCATTTTGAAGCTCTGCGCCGCGCTTGCTCGGCCCACCAACGATCCCACACGCCCAGCCCCCACCCTCCATACCGCGTCCAACCGGTGTAATCCGACTCCACATCGAGACCACTCGACAGCCACCACTCCAGCGCCGTCACGGCTTTTGTGACCTTGATCCTGCGTTCAATAGAGTATCGATCAGAGAGCCCGCGCTGGCATCGGGGGATGTACGCGCTCAAGTGATCCGCCAGAGACTTGCCTTCCGACCGCCACTTTACGTTCCGCCCGCTCTCCTTCCACCACTGCAGCGCCGCAACGTCCTCAAACGTCCGGCACTGGCATATCTCGTCAACGACCATTTCGGGCCACTCGACTTGGAGGCCGCTGTGTTGCCACCAATCCAGCAGCGCTCGGTTGGTCTTTGACAAAAAAACGACCGCCGACGGGTCGAACTCGAAGCGGAAACCGCTGGCTCTCCACCATTGCAGGACGGCGGCCTTTGTCGCGACACGGTCCGAGTCGCTTGGTCCTGAGAGCAGTTTCGATAGACCGACATTGCTGAGACTTCCAACAAAGCCCGCTTCTTTGAGCCATTCAAGCAGGGCAAGATGGCGCCCTGCAGTGGCCGCCTCAAACACCTCTTCAGGGAGAGTCTCCGCATGCCTTTTGCTGTGCCAAAAGCGAAAGATCTTGATTTGGCCGTTTGCGGCAGCCTCCACGAGATACTCGTCTTTCCACTGGCCCATATCGGACTCTGAGATGGTTTCCCAAAAAAGTTCCAGGACGGCGACATGTCCTTCTTTGCAAGCTAACTCCAATATGGTGCTCGTCCAGTCCCACTGGTAACTCTCTCCAAAGTGAGATTGGAGCCACCGTATGACATTTCCGTGACCCTTGAAAGCTGCAGAACAGAAGCATCGCTCATCCCCGCTGCTCAACATCTCATGTTCTTTGAGCCATTGCAGGATCGCCACCTGCCCGCTTTGGCTTGCCCCTTCGGCCATCAGCCGTGAGGGAAATGTGATGGAGTGGTCGTAACACCACTGCAGAACGTCTACGAATCCAAAGCGAGCCGCTTTGAGAGCGCCTCTTCCGAATTGGTGTCGCTTACCGCCTTTGCCCCTCCACCAATCCAGTGCTGCGACGTGGCCGCCTTCACAAGCCGCATAAATCCCGTTTTGACGCATTCCTTTGATGTAAATGTCATGCTTCGCCTTTTGGTCCGCCAGCTGCTTGTGAATCCAGTCCAGAACGTGCACGTGCCCATTCCTGCTTGCCGCTTCAGTGGCTTCCCAGTACAGATTGAACGCTTCACAGTTCTCCCTCCACCACTCGAGGACGGGGAGCCGTCCTGCCAGAGCCGCGACGCAAACGGAAAAGTCTCGGTGCTCCGGAAGATGGACCCAGCCCGTTCCTTTCCACCACTCCAGCACGGCAATGTGGCCGTTTTTTGCTGCAACTGCGAGCGCGCGCGTTGTCTGGTCGTCGGCGTACGCGTTGACCCCGCATTCCTCCCACCACTCGAGGCGCAAAGGAGGCCCGTTGGACCGGGGAATCTCGCGCGAACGGAGGATCCACGCGAGCGACGGAGGCGGGGCGTTCACCTCGTCGTCGCCGTTGCGGCGATTAACGCCGTCCACGGCGTCGACGATCGATCCGACGCGGCCGCCGCGCGCGTACCGCGTTCGGTGCTCGAGAAGGTCCACGAGGCCACGGGCGCTCGCGGCTTCGAGCGTCGCCGCTGGGATCGAGTACAGCGCGTGGGCTTGAACTTTTGGGAGGCGGCAGAGCGTCGCAAACGAGTAGCGGTCCGGGCCTGGGAGGTGCGCGGCGATCGTGCTCGCGACGAACGGCTGGAACGCTACGATTTGGGACGCGCTCTGTGCGGATGCGATGGCGAGTGGAACGGCCATGCGCGGCGACATACTCGGTGGGTGTAAAGTTGTTGAAGGCGGACTGCGGAACACGACCGCGTCGTTTGAGGCGTTGAAGGCGATGCGGTCGTGGAGATGGAGGAATAGCTTGTCGAGAGTGGGGTAGTCTTTGGGCAAGTTGGCCAGGAAGGGAGTGTGATCAAACCCGTCGCCGCCGTCGCCGGCGTGGCTGTCGCGGATCAAGTAATCGCAGCAGTCACTGTCGTCGCTAATGTTGTAGTCGTCGCCGTCGTCGTCGTCGTCGTCGTCGTCGTCGTCGGGCTCCATTTTCCAGTCTCCGTTCTCGTCAACAAACAACATGGGCCTATGAAGAAAAAAAAAATAAACAAGCAAAGGCGGGGTCGCGAGCGGTGGCGCTCGCAAAGGTTGGAATCCGGCGCGATGGGGAGAGAGAAGTCGAAGAGGCGGAGCGAGGCAGGCTGCGTCGAGCGAACGCAACGAAACGAAAATTCTTTTCAGCGAGGCAAACTCCATTGGCTCCGGCGACTTCTTTTCGCGCAAAAAAGGAAATGCAATCTCGCTCCAATAACGTTTTGACGGGATTACTATTGCTCTCTCTGTTTGTCTGTCTGTCTGTCTGTCTTTCTGTCTGTCTGTCTGTTTGTCTGTCCACCCCCAACAGCAGGGACAGCCGTGGAAGCAGAACAATCATCAGAGAAAGTGCGCGCCGCACGACGCAACCAACCCCACCCCTCCTCCAAACCCGGCGCAGTTTCGTCGTCGTCGCCGTCACTGTCGTGGGCGTCGGCGTCGTCCCTCCGGCACTACTACTACGCCCTCTTTCCCATACCTGGGCGTCTCTTCTCTCTCCCTGATTCCCTTTCCTCCCTTCTTTGCTATTCACTTGCGTCCTCCTTTCACCGGGCGAAACCAGCTTCCACGTTGATCCTTTGATCTGGTCCCCCCATTCTCCTTCGTACTCGTCTCAACCTGTCCACCAAAATAATCCCATCCGCCCAAGTTATGACCTCCCTACATCAGCAGCAGCACCGGCAAGCCTCTGCCACCTTGAGCAACGGCGGCAACCGCCATGCTCATCGCGATGCCCACTCTGGCGATGAGTTCGTAGCGATCCAGATGACGTCGGCCCACACAGATTACGCCAAAGGGCGAGCTTCCCGCGAAGAGACGGTCTCACGAATCACCGAAATCGTCCACCAGTCCTATATCCGCCGCTGCGCCATTCAGAACTGGACTCCGCATGCCGAGAACGTCCTCCCCTACCCCGAAAAGCCCTCTTTCTTTGCCTCGGCCGGGGCAGCCCTGCGCAAGTTTGCGTTCCTCCTCTACACCAACGGCATCGAGACTGGCGAGGAGGCGGACGTTACTGCCGTCCCCGGCGACGTGCTGCGTAAGGAGTTGGAGCAGGCGAAAGAGTCGGTGTGGTCCGTTCTTGTCAAGGAGAAGTGCACCCCCAACGACCTACTGCAAAGGTACAACAGATGTAACGGTAGGTTCAAAGCTACGAACGGTTACGACATGTACCTCGAGCGCGGTGTCGAGGGTGAGAACATCCTGCAGTATGCCCTACTCGTCAAGAATGAGAGTCTGCTCAACTACTTCTTCGGTCTGGGCGAGTACGACCCGGGGATAAACTCAGAGATCCAGCCATTTCCGAAGCACGTGCTTGCGCAAATGAGTTGAGCTGGCCCGTTGTCTTCGCTCTTTCTCATTTTGGAGGGTGTTCTCCGGCTGACCCGTTTTTGAAACCAGTCAACAGCATCTACGAAGGCTCCAAGTACTGGGGGGAGCACGCTTGTCATCTTGCCGTGGTGAACTTTGGCGACGACCCAAAGTGGCTCAAAATCCTGATCAAACACGGGGCAGACTGCCACATCCCCAGAGCTCGAGGAGCTTTCTTCAGCCTAGGCGGAACACTATACGTAAGTGCCATTTCTTTCGGCTTCCTTTAACCCTCCTACTGTTGTGCTTGTGCAGATGGGCGAAACGGTTCTTTCTTTTGCTGCTTGTATGGGTCACCGGCGTATTGTCAAGTATCTCCTAAATGAAGTGGGAGTCGACCCTCTCTGCGTGGACGGGCATGGTAACACAGTTCTGCACGTGTTGGCATATTGGGGATACTATTCGGATGCCCGAGCTGGACGAGATAAGCCAACTGTGAAGGGATATCCGCGAATTGAGCCTGGAAGTATTTACGATATCATTGCCCGAAGCTCCGACAAAAAAGAAAAGGATCGACCCTTGGGTGGGACGGAGATCGTTCAAAAACTGGACGAGGTCGTGATCAACTCGAACAAGGAGACACCGCTCATCCTTGCAGTCAGGAACAATCAAGTCGACATGGTGAAGGCGCTGATTATTTACAAGGAGAGCACTCTTTGGACGTATGGACCGATGAGTATGCACCGGATTCCCCTCACAGAGCTTGACACCGTGTTTGAAGAAGCGACGATGACCCACAAAACAAGTGCCCTCAATGAAGCCATCAGGAGCAACAAGGTGGATGTCATTCGAATCCACGTCTTTGACAAGCTGCTCGAGGCAAAATGGATCCTGTACGGCCGCCGAATCTTCCTCTTTAGCTTTGTCCAAAACATTCTGTACCTCTTGCTCTTCTCCGCCATGATCTGGATGCTGCCAAACGACCAAACATTCTACAACGCGGACCTGGATGAGGCTAACAAGATCAATAACGGAACTTCCTTTGCCCGTTATGGATCCGATGCGCGCCTCGCTTACTATGATGTATTCAAGGAAATCTTTGTCGATCACCAATGGGACCGGTACCACCAGACCCAGGTTGCTCGGCTGTGCATCGAACTCCTCCTCGTCATTTGCAATGTATGGGCCGTGAAGAACGAAATGATGGAAATCATCCGGGAGAAATGGGTTTATTTTACTGGCTTCTCGAGGCACCAAAACTACATGCAGTGGGTAAACATCACTCTCTTCTTCTTGGGGGTCATTCTTCGGTTTTCAAGAAACTCGATGGGTGAAGACATCGTCTGGGGTTGGAATGCAATTTTCGGGTGAGTAAAATGCGCTGAACTGCGTTTGCCGAACCCATATCTTACCCGCAAGAAAAAACTTCCAGCTGGCTCTATCTTCTCTATTTCAGCAAAGGATTCTACAATTTCGGCCTCCTTTCCAATCTCTCGGCGCTGTGCATCGTTTTCGTTCGAATCATCCAACTGGACCTCTTCACTTTCATTGCCCTGGTTGCAATCTTTATCGTCGGCCTGGGCCAGGCCATGTGGCTTTTTATGGGTCCCGTTGGCGACTTTGCACAGTACGTGACAGCGAACCAGAACATTACGGGACAGACGTACCCGGAGGGCTTGCGGGAATGGAAGTCGCTACCCGGTGGCATGCTGTGGGCAATCCGGTACTTTTTTGGCCAGGGTTCTTACGGTAAGTCCCTCCCCTTCCCTCTCCCGCACGCACCAATGCGGCGAATCTGTGCGATTTGCCTCTGGCATTTTCGTGTCGTCTTTCTTCCGCTTTTCTTCCCACACTAACCTCCTTCACTTTGCGCGCCACTCACTTCTTTCCCTAGATGACGTGCGAAACGCGAATTCGTCCTTCGCGCTTGTTATCTACCTTGTGTTCAACTTGGTTGTCAACCTTCTCCTTGTCAACGTATTCATTGCGATGATTGGGTCTCGGTTCTCACAGGTAGGTGTCCTCAGGTCGGGCGGGTACCTGCTTGGGTCCGTTTGTTGGTTGCCTCGCTGCAATAGCTGACACGGCATGTTTGACTTTTAACAGGTTCTGGAGGAGTCGAACGAGCAAGCGCGCATGTCGTGGGCAAATCTGATCATGGAGACGGACGAAATTATCAATGCCCGGTACGCACAGCAGTCCGAGCACCTCAAGCGAAGGGAGCAAAGAGAACGCAAAAAGCACATGGAGACACTCACCAGGCTTCAAAGTAATTTCGTCGATGAAGTGTCCCGGTCCAAGAGCGAGGAGGATAAGGAGCGAATAATCCGGGAGCACGCTGCTAAAGTGAAGCTTAAGCAGTCCGACTTTGAGGAGCTACTAAACAGGCTCCGCGCGCCGCACCTGCTGTCCGCCGGCAACTCGTCGTCGTCATCGGGCAAGGCGACCGAAAGCGAAGAAATCGACCGGCAGCTCTCGCTCCAACCCATCACGCGCATGGGCATCCCGCGCAAGACGCAAATATTCAGCGGCAAGATTGCGCGCGAGAAAAAAGGCGGCGTCAAGGGCAACCGCTTCTTCTTGTACGACTTTCTCTTTGAAGTCGTCCGCAACGAGACGGGCGTCGAGGTCGTCCGCACCGTCGCCACCGTCGACGAAAGCTCGCCCCTCATCGCGCTCGGGCAGAAGGGCACGTCCAGCACCGTGTTCCAGCGGAAGCTGTCGTCGTGGCGTGATGACATGTGAAGCGTTGGCGTTCGACCGTGCATGCAGAACAAGCCGATCGTTCCTTTTGCTTTTTGTGCCGTCGATTGCCTTCTTCTCTGTTCCCTTTAAGATTGTGGCCTATTTGCCCTGCGCAGGTGCGGGATGGCATGAGTGTGGCTAGACAGCCCGTTGATTGTTGAGCGCGTAGATGCGTGTTCTTTTATTTTAAGTGTGCAACGGCGCTGTGCGATTGCTTGTGTGTGTTTTTCTTTCCTATTCTGCTTTACCTGTGCTTTCAAAACTTCCCAGATGCGCGCTTTCGGGCACTCCGCACCCCCATTATTTCAGTTACAAATCAAAGTCGCGGTTTGTTTTGCGTTCAGCTGGGTGGTCCTGGGTCGATGGTTGTGTTACAACATCGAAGGTTGCACGCGTGCCTCGCCTGGATTTTGAACTCTATTGTTCGGCTAAGCAACACAATGCAACTAACAAGGAGAATCTTGCGAAGACCGTAGCCAAGAGGCGGGCTATTACTTTTTCACGGCACGGTACGCTGTGCTCTTTTTTTTTTTTTTTTTTATTTTATTTTGGTGGGGGGGCAATCCAGCGTCGAACAAGGTGAAATATATTTGGAAAATATTTTGGAGAAGGCGAGAGAAACTACTCATGGGAAAGATGAGACGGAACAAGGCAAAGCCTGCAGAAACAACGGAGCAATGCCAGCAAACTTGGCTGAAAAAAAAAAAGAAACAAAAACAACCAAAACAACAGGCAACCAGCCTCAGGATGGGGAGCGGGTGAGCTCAGCCACGACCGTCCAGAATCCTTCCCTGGTGCGGGCACTGGTGGCCCCAGTGATTCACACTTGGTTCGCAGAAGGAGCAAGGGAAACGAGAGGCCACCGTCAAAGTGTCGATGAACCGTGAGCCAAGGTAGGTCAACCCGTCAACGTCCCACTTTTCCCCGACGACTGCAACGAGGCGGCCATCAGGCATCCACGCAACGTAATACGAACTGTCGTGAACCCTCAAATTCTTGTCACGCATCATGGCGCGCGCCTTGGGTGGAGTTGAGGGGGGGGAGAGGGGTTGTGGTGGGTTTAAAGTAAAAAAAATTACGCCGGGTTCGCTTACGACTGCTTGCTCGAGGCCATCGTTCATCGCTTGTGCATCAGGAGCTAGACGGATTACTGCATCGGGGGCCATTCCGGCTGCGGCGGCAAGGCGGAGGCGCGTGTTGGCGGGAACTCGACGAGCTGGTCGAACAACGGTCAAGGCGGTTGTTTGGCGAGAAGTCGGTTCGCGACATGTCTCTGTTGCCGGGAGGGAGGCGCGAACCAAGACCGGCGGCGAGGTGGCTTGATCGCGCGGGGCGTTCGTGAAGTTGGCTTCCTCTCCTTCGAGGGGAGGCGACGGCAGGCGAAAGCGGCTGGAGGTAGCCGGGCCGGCTTGGCGGGACGCGGGGCTGGCGGGAGCATCCTTGAGCACGGTAAACGCCTCATCGGCTTCGCGAAGGCAGTTTGGCCGCCGTCGCGAGGGCGGAGGAAGTCTCGTTCGAGTACCCTGCGGCAAGCATCTCTCTTGGAGGAGGACAAAATGGGGATGGCAGCATCGGCAATAGCGGCAAGAAACGCGATGATCTTTATGTCGCCGAACAGTGGTGTCCCGAGTTCCTCGTAAGCATTTTTTTCTCTTGTTTTGAGAGCGAACGTAGTTGGCTCTTTGTCAATCGTTCGTGCATGGCACTCATCCTCTTCTTCATCGTCCGAATAACAAGTTTGACGGCAAGGGTATTAACGAAACCCAGAAATGGGCCAATCTGGCTGGCGAGGATGGCAGCGCCGGGACCGACAGACGTACTTCTCCCGGTTCAAGCAAGCTTGCCACTCTCTCCGGCGAGGCACAAGTGACACCCGCCTCGTTGGTCAAGCGATGCGCCACCGCCGATGGTAATAATTCCAAGAAGCCCGGAGGCCATCCCGGCGACGGAACAAGGTCATGGACAGCAGAACTGAGGCTGACAGCAACGGACGCCATCCTCTGGAGCGAGGTCATGAAAACAGCGAAAACTCCCTACCACTCTGATCAATTGGAAATTAGCAAGAGCCGCACCAGCGCTTTTGCGAAGTCATCATATTGGCGGCGCCCACTCTGAACCCTCGAGTTCGACCGGCCTTTAGTCGTTCGTTTGTTCCCTGAATGCGCCTTCGACGGACGACCGAGCCTCCACCGCAGTTTCTCCGCCCTGTGGCTGCACGACAGCAATATCCACCAAAGTCACCGCGGAGCCCTGCTCCGTGGTAAGCCCGGCCGTCATAGGCCACTCTCCGCCGCCCTCGACTCGTCCTCCTTCGACTGCAGGTGCGGCATCGTCGCCCCCGCCCAACACCAAACCGTCGAGCGGCCTCTCGCCCACCATTATCTCGTCCTCTTTGTCCTTCTTCGACTTTGACGCGTCTTGTCCCTCCTCCCGCCCGCCGCCGGCATCGCCCTTGGCCTCCTCCATCCGCCGCTTCTTCTCCCGCCAATGCGGCGCAAAGATCTCGGGATCCACGGGATCGCTGCTCCCTCCGTCGTCTGCCTCCTCTGCGTCCGCCCCCGCGCGCGTGCCCCACTCGGTCACGTGCAACGTCATCAGGCAGTACAGCTTGAGCACGGCGAAAAAGTACCCGAACAAGACCCACGCCGGCAGCGCGACGACGTGCGCCGGGTGCCGCGCAAAATGCGGCGCGTACTTGACCAGCCGCGTCACGAGCACCCACGCCACGTACGACCCGGCCGCAACCGCCCACGCCGGCGCGCCCGTCCCAGTATCCTCCTCCCTCCTCGCCGTTCCGGCTCCGGCCCCGCCGGCGCCCGTGGCACGCACAAAGACCAAGTACGCGGCGACGGCCGGCCCGGCCAGGACCGTCACCGGGTTGCAAAACTTGTCGACCATGCACGCGGCGACGAACGGGTGCCGCGCCCACACGCGCCGCTCGACGGCGACCGAGCGCCAATCGGACCGCCACGTGTTGCGCGTCCACCGCGTCAGCTGGCGCGCGAAGCCGCGCGCCGTCGGCGAAAACGTGGACCCCAGCTCCGCCTCGGCGCACCCTTGCACGAACGTGCGGTGCCCGCGGGAGTGCAGCCAGCGCGTCAGGAACTTGTCGTCGCCGGAGCGGAGCCGGTACCGCCCCCGCGGGCCCCAGCGCTCGTTGGTGAAGGCGTGTTGGAAGACCGGGTCGTGGAGGATGGATGTACGGTAGGCGGCCGTGCGGCCTGAGAGGCAGCAGACGCCGCCGTCGATGCGGGTTGTGGCGAGGACTTCGATGTTGCGCATCTAGGGGGTGTTTTTTTTGGGAGGTGCCCTCTTTTTTTTTTTAGAGTTTGGGGTTGCGCGAAGACAAGCCAAAAAAAAAAAAAAAAAGAAAACTCCACCGTGATACGGAACGCCGCAAAGACCTCCCAAATGGTCATGCGGTCGCCGACGGGAATGACGCGTTGCGACGTGCCTAGTTTTTGCGTTTTTTTTTTTTTTTTTTTTTTTTTTTTTCCGTCGTCGGTTGTTTGTTCGGGTTGCGTTCGGTTAGTCCTCAAACTTTTCTTCTGTGCGCGCACGCTGCTCCACTCCCACTACCCCTACACCCTTCACACACACGCAAACAGTAACACCCACCGACGCCAGCAACCCTCTCATCCTCCTCCATCGGCACCAACAAGTACTCCAGCATCGTGCTCGGCCACACCACATCGTCGTCGCAAAACACGGTCACCGCCGTCGCGACCCTGTTCGCGCCGGCCACCATTTGGCACCGCTTGTCCGCCCTTCGCACCGTCGCGACGCTCACGCGCCGCCGGACCGGGTCTGCGGCGAGGGCCGCGGCGAGGAGGGACGGCTGGAGAGGCGGGGTCGTGATGAGGATGATCTCGTAGGGGTCGTTGGCGAGCCAGGAGGCGAGGGCGCGGGAGAGGGTGGAGGTGGGCGTGTCTATGGTCGGGACGAGGATTGTGACGTCGCGGGAGGGCGTGTAGCGTGGCGGTGCGGCGGCGGGTGGTGATAGTGGCTGTGGCGGTGGAGGTGGCCGGTGGTCGGACCGGCCCAGGAAGTATCGGGCGGCGGCCGACCCGGCGTGTTGTATTTGTTGCTGTTTCCGCTGCTCACGCTCCTGCTTCTGCTGGAGGTGCCATCTTGCGGGCCGCTTGGGCCTGTAAAGGGCGTAACCGAGGAGGCGGACGAGGTACCAGAGCCAGCGGTAGATGCCGATGAAGCCGAGCGGCAGGAAGAACGGAAGGTAGCCCTCGGTCAGGTAAAACATTTATTGGCATCGTGTGATTTGCTCGAGGCGCTTTTTCGGACAATTTCCCTATTACAAGCATTCGTGTCATCAAATTTTTTTTTTTTTTTTTTTTTTTTTTTTTTGAAGAGACACATTACTGTAAAGGAGAGAGATCCAGATATTCGAATATTTGTGGATGATTGGAGAGGGACCAAAACAAAAACACAAGGAGAGGGAGAGAGAGAGAGAGGGGGAGAGAGAGAGGGAATCTCACTCACACACACACACACACACACACACACTCTCTCTCTCTCTCTCTCTCTCTCTCTCTCTCTCTTTCTCTCTTTCTCTCTCTGTCTCTCTCTCTCTCTCCCTGCTGCGCGCTTGCTTCCATCCAAGAACCACAAACAACCCCCCAGGGAAGCCGCCTCCATCGGCCACACAAAGAAACTGCCCAGACAGATCCCAAAAGTGCTCGTCGTCGTCGTCCTCGTCGCCTCCGCCCCCCACCCCCGTCCCTTCCGGCCTCGCCGCTACGGAGGATCCCACAAGGGGTTGTATAGACCTGTAAGACTGTACTATTTAAGGAGATTCTCTTTTTCCTTCCACGTTTTCTTTTTTTTTTGCTCAGCTTCGAGGATGGCTTTCTGCACTGACCTCACAGAGCACGCCTCAAGTTGTCTAAGTGCGCAAGAAGTGGAACAACTGGCTCTTCGTTTCCGTCAAACCGATGTCAATGTTTTCTCCAGTCTTCACCAGGGGCTCAGTCAACTTCTCGATACATTGATTGAGCATCAGGCGCTTGCAGTCAGTCCACTGAAGCGCACTGATACCTAACTCCTCTTTGGAAGGAAGTTTTGGCAAATAGGCCAGGAAAACCATATAGTCGTTACTCAACTTGGATCTAACTTTGAAGGAATATTATCGAGTGTGATGTAAGTGTGGTGAGCGTCTTTGGTCCCCACGTTGCTGAGCTGTGTGGCATCACAAAAATGATTGACAGCGGCAATGGAAGCATTACGGTAGCGCGACTTTACGAACTCCTCTTTATCCCACCACCATGTTCCGCTCCACATTTCATAGCAAGAGCCTTCTGGCACCTCTTTGTAGCTGCCATGAAGCTGCCCTTCTTCATCACCTTGGCCCATGTTCCCACTGCCACCTTGTTGATCGTCCATTGGCATGTCACCGCTTTTATGCTTTCTCGACAAGTGAACAGAGAGTCACTAAAACACAATCCACTGAACGAAAAGGTAATATTGATAAAATAAAGCAAACGCTCCACCAGGGGCCGCACCTAATGCCGCCGCCGCCGCCCCCAGCCTCCACCATATCGCGCCGCATCGCCAAAACCACCGCGTGCAGCCGCCGCCGGCTCCGCATCGTCAACGACGACGCCAGCGCCGCCCGCACGAACCTCAACGTCGGCGGGGGGCGGGGGTGCGGCGGTGGGTGGGATTGTGTCGAGGGCGGAGGGGTAAGCACCCGTCCGCCATATGGCACAGCAAGGCCAGACCGAACGGCGATGGCGACGTTTGATGGCGACGTGCCCGCCGTAGTCAAAGTTTGCCAGGACGTTGAGCGGTGGGCCTTCGTCCTCCTTGAGTGCTGTAAGTCGAGCGGAGCGAACAAGGGTTTAGACAGGGTGTTCAGCCACAATACATACTCGACCCCCACACCAAACACAAAAAAGAAAAAAAAAATGAAAAAAAAGGCAACTGTTCATAGCCACACCACTCATGGGTTAACTTCACGAAAGTCGATTGTATAGATTTGTTTATAATCCAACACATCCAATAGTTGTTTGGGCACTTACAGAAGCTACGTGCGCCGTTCATAAACTAACTTCATTTTTATATACATGCACATGCACAGGGTATGTCAGCAAAGGCAACGCAACATTCCACCCGCCTCCCACCTACAGCCGAGGGTGTGTGTGTCTGTGTATGGATAGCTCTCCCACCACTCGGATTTTAATACACAGAAACACAAACAGCCTGTTCCAATTCCAACCCTCATTGCATTAGCGGTGGACACTACCAAAGGGGCAAGTTTTGGGCTGAAGGGATTCTGGCAAGCCATTCAACAACTTGAGGAGGGCCAACCTCCCACAGGCAAACTCTGCACGTTGCAAAGGGGTCGGAAAAAGGCAAAGAAAAAAAAAAGAGAAAGAGAGAGAGACGATCGGGGAAAATAGACGAGGGCAGTAACAGAAAAAGGGAACAAAAGGACGCAGTTCACGTCCCCCCCCCTTCCCGACCGAGGATTTCGGGAAAGGGAAGAAAAAAAAAGCAACGGAAAACGCATTCTCTCTCATAACCCCCCTTCCCTCCTGCATCCTCCCACTCATCCTTAATGCCTCTCCCCCTTCACACTTTCGAAAAAGAAAAAAAAACCAGATCAACGAACGCGCCGTCGAGCCAGCACCGAGAATAGTCGTGTCAGTTCATATCGCCGACCGAAGGACGGACACCGGCTGCTGCGTCCTCCGCAGAGATACTCGGCCCTTGAACGTTGTCTTGGCGTACTTGAAGCCTTCCGTCTTGATGCGGTACTGAAAATTGTTTTTCGTTGGTTGAGTGTTATCGTTTGTTTCGTTTTTTGTTTTTGAAAGTAATGTTGTGAGAACGAAAGGGTAAAAGCGCCGTGGGTTTGGGGAGGAGAACAAAACAACGAAGTACTCACCTCGCGCTGCTTCCTTAGCCAAGCGCGGTAGTCCTGGAGACTTGTTACCTTTTCGGCATAGTAGTCTGGCAGCGGATTTTGCAAAGACATGCGGACGTCCGCGGGGCGCACGCTCTTGACGCGTTCGAAAAATTCGCGTTCCCGCTGGGGTTGGCAGATGGAGAGAGTGGGCGCACATGGTGTGGTGTTTTGCAACCGGAAAATGTTTAGTCAACGCATTCGTGCGAAACCCGCTATTTTCAGATCACATCAATAGGGCACACTAACCTGATCGACCGCGCGCAAGACGGAGCTTCAAGACAAAGGGCGGTAGTCGTGAGGCAATGTAGCAAGGCTTTTGTTAGGTTGATTGGGCAACGTGCGCACTGGCAAAGGCCGCTGGCTGCAACCCTTACCTTCCCTGAGCAGCGCGGGTCCCCGCGGCGCCGGCCAGCGTTCCCGCGGCGGCGCTCGCAAAGCCGATGCCAAAGATCGCGGCTGCATAGATGAGGCTCGGGTCCACACCAAAGATGGGGTTCGGGTCAAAGTCGATGACAGCCATGAAGTAGTACGACGACGCGAGAAACCCCACGCCGCCGCCGATCCCCGCGCCCGTGCGCTCGCCGACCCGGATGGCGCGCCGGATGCGAAAGTACTCGGTCCACGTCAGCACGCCCGACGGCGACAACGGCGACGACGACGCGGCTGCGGCTTTGGACGATGGGCCGCTGCCGCCCTTTGCTCTCGCGGTCGACGATGCGGACGAGGACGACGACGGGGAGGAGGCCGATTTGGCCGTTTGCGGTTCGGCCGCCGCTGCTGCCGGGCGGGATGCGGGCTTCCGGAAGAGCGGTGAGTTGCGGGAGGGTGCGGAGAAGGCGGCGGGAGACGAGGCCGAGAAGAGTCGGGAGTGCCAGGACGGAATGGAGGGAGGAGCAGGAGAGGAGAGGCGGTGGATTTGGTTGTGGCAGTGAGAGCGGACGAGGGCGTTGGCGGGGGCGGCGGTGGCGGTGGACGGGCTGTGGGAGGGCTGTCGCGGAGTACGGAGGGAGCAGGAGGAGACGATCCCGCGCATCGGCAACAGCGAGGCTGCTGCTGCTGCTGCTGGTGCTGCGGCTGTGGCGGCGGCGGCGGCGGCGGCGGCGGACGTCTTTGCCACTGGGATTACGCCGGGGCCGACAACGACAAGCAAGAGCGCGGTGGAGGACGATCGGACGGTGGCGGGCGACATTGAAAAGAAGGATGGAATGAGAGGTGACGATAGCGGAAGGGGATGGAGTGCGCGGCGTGTGCGTGTAGGGTAGGAGGGTAGGTGGGTAGGCAGGTAGGTAGGAAGGTGGTTGGTTGGTAGGTAGATAGGAGTATTCAGCGCGGAGGAGTGACTGGCTAGTCCTGCGCGAATGCGTGGCGGCAAGAAGGAAGAATAGATGCTGCAGATGATGATGAGAAGAAGGAGAAGGAAAGAGCGTGTGTGTGTGGGGGCGCTGCTTGCAGAGAAAATGGGCAAGAGAGAGACAGAGAGAGAGAGACAGTGAGACAGAGAGACAGCCAAACAGAGAGAGAGAGAGAGAGAGAGAGAGAGAGAGAGAGAGAGAGAGAGAGAGAGAGAGTGATATATATAGAGAGAGAGTGTGTTTAATGCAATTTACCAAGTCAACCCGCCAGAGTCATTGTGACAGCGCTCAGACCCAGGCACAACGGTGCTTCTCCGACTACCACTACACCTCCTACACTTCTACCACCACTACTACTTCTACTACTGCGTCCATAGGCGTGCTTGATCGCTCGGGAGTGGATCTTGTGCAAGGCACCCACCAACCCACCTGATGACACTGCAAAGCTCAGGCGAAAGAGTTTCGCCCTTCGCGGGTGGGGCGGACCTGGCTGGATCTGCGGCCGCCTTGATAGATATCTCTCCGAACTCGCTTACCTCCGCAAATCGTCATCCCGGCCTTTACTCTCTCTTCTTTTCTAATGACTTTTTTTCTTTTTTTTTTTTTTTTTTGGTTGGGCGGGTTGTTTTTGAGGCTTGAAAATAACGACCGACAGTTCCGCGAAACGAAGAAAACAAGCGGCCTTCAACAGGCAAGAGGTCGAATGACGGTGTAGCATCCAACTCTGCCGCAAAGAGAAGCTGGATTAAATTGCGTCCCCCGTGCGGCTTGAAGTGCTCGTCACCCTGTTCACCAAACGATACGTTTCGATTGATATCACGATATCACGAGATTGGCCTCCGATTGTTTTATTCGTAACGGCGCATTGAAATTGTATATTGCCACAGCCCGCCATCATCTGGTTAGCATTACTGCTCAAATGTGGGCTTAAGGGGTTTTGGCGAAAAATCCCCTGCCAAAACTATTTTCTAAATATAAAATAACAGCTTGTCCCATCAAAATGAGAAGACCACAGCCGTTGCAGCAACGCGCTTTCGCGACGGCGTCGAAATTCTCCCACAAACGCCGGCTCGGAAAAAAAAAAAAAAAGTGCTTTTGGGCAGGGAACCTCGCACTATACTGCACTGAATACTGTGCCATTGTCAAATCTCTCGTAATGCCATTCTGGCTGGAGCGAATTAATGGCTTTCAACTTTCTGGCGGATCACGTCAAACACGCGTGCTCGCGTGGACTCGGGGGCCTCAGCAAGACCGCTTTTCCGTCAAAGGTTACAGATGATGCGGGCGTTGCTGCTGTCATCGACATATCAGGTATATGCACGTCATCGACTCGTTTCAAAACCGTTTCTCATATGCAATCAAACCGCGGTATCGACGACCCTCCTCTGGCATACCCCACAGGGTTCACCGCTCTGACGAGCAACCTTCAAAAAGTTCACGGCAACGACGGCGCCGCGCGACTTCGTGATCTCATCAGTGCGCCGTTCGAAAAGATCATTCAGAAGGTGGTCGGAACTGGAGGCTCGGTTGTCAAGTTTGCTGGAGACTCGGCCGTCGTGTGTTGGTATGCTGTCAGGCCTTTTTTTTTTTTTTTTCTTTTTTTTTTTCTTCTCTCTCGCGTTCTGTTCCATCGGGTACACGATGGCCACCAACCCTTCAAACCCCAAACAAAAAGGTCAGATACGGACGAATCGGTTCCCAATCGCCGCCAGCTGATCGTTCAAGCCTTCGCGTGCTGCCTCGACCTCTTGCTCTCCTTTCAGCCGGGAAAAGTGTCGCCCCCCGCGCGGTCGGGTCTCGACGGCGCGGACGCGGACGACATTGGCATCCACATCGGACTCGGATTCGGCGCGCTGCACCACATTTACATTGGCGAAAACGGCACCAGACCGCTGCGAAGGGACTACCTGGTCGCGGGCCCGTCGGTCCAGGAAGCCGGCGAGATCCTCAACATTAGCAAACGAGGCGACCTCGCCGTGTCCCGCAGCTTCATGGCGAACCTCACCGCCGCAATGGAAGCCCTCCGCGTCGTCGACGTCGGACTGTCGTCCATCGCGATCGCCGAGCACGCCGCGGCTTTCGTCATGAACGGCTCCGACGCCGCGCTCGCCCGCGTCCTCTCCCGGCTCAAGCAGCACCAGCTGCACGCAGAAAAGCTCGAGTCGCCGCGGTCCGCCGAAGAGTGGAACGCCGCGTTGACCTTTATCGACGAGTCCGTCGCGAAAACCTTGGGCCCGTGGTCGGACGATTACGCCGACGAGCAGCGCGCGTCGCCGCCGCACCGCGCCCACGCCTGGGAGGACGCCCTGAAGCTGTACAGCGACATGCGAAACGTCACCGTCGCCTTCATCCGCTTCCTCGACATCGACCTCAACGACCCCGCCGACCTCGCGCGCGCCCAAAGGGCGTTCCTCGCGACCGTCAGAACCGTCCGGACGTTCGGCGGGTGTCTCCGGCAGTTCAACATGGACGACAAGGGGTTTACCGCGCTCGTCGTGTGGGGGCTCAAGGGGTTCGCCCACGAGCGAAACGAGTCAAAGTACGCGCTGCAGGCAATGCTCAGCGTCCGACTGGAACTTTCAAGGCTTTCGATCGGCGCCTTTCGCGTGGGCGTCGCGGCCGGAAAAGTTTACGCCGGTTTGATTGGTGGGAATCTGCGAATGGATGGAACCGTGCTGGGCTCGGCCGTAAACTATGCTGCGCGGCTCATGTGCGTGCCGACGCCGGAAAGCTGCATTTTGGTGGACGGAGTCGCTCAGACGAGCTGCGAGTCAGATTTTGTTTTCAGTCGATTGAATGGGATCAAACTGAAAGGTGAAACTCTTTGATCTTCATTTTTGGAGTTTAGCGCACTAACTTTCTCGCCAGGGTTCGCCGAAGTGTCGGACTCGTTTGTACTAGTCGAAGAGACAACCAACAAACGAACAAAGGCGCAAGAGCTCGTGGGACGCGAGCAGGAATTGAGCGACATCCGCCGGGTCGTCGAGCGCTGGACGCAAGAAAACGAAACGAGTTGCAGGATATTCATCTCCGGAAGATCAGGGTTCGGAAAATCCGCGCTTTTGCGGCACACGGCGGAGCATCTGGTTTCGTCACCGTACGTCATTGTGACGTGAGTTTGAGCAAATTGACTGTGTTTATGTTTGGAACCGTATTCTCAACTTACAGCAAGTCGTTCTTTTTAAATTCGGCGGTTCATGTATTGCCTCAAGTTCGACCGTCGGAGACGAAACGAGGAAAAAAACTTCAATGGTCGCCTTCGGAAACTTTCTTCGAAACTTCGTCCTCTCGCTGGTGGACGCGAACGTTCCTCCCAGCACCTCCTCTACTTCCCAAGAGGCGCGAAAGTCTTTTCAAGAAGGCCTGATGGAGTCAAAGGCATCGCTCGGGGACGCAGACTCCGACGTTGGAGCTTCTCCAGTCTCAAGGTACATGATGGACCTCGTAAAGGCCATGAGACTTCCCGCACTGGAATGCAAAATCCTGGCAGGTGTGCCCGGCCTCGGAGTCAACTCTGGAAGGGAAGCGTTGAATCTGTCCCCGGCGGAATACTCGTCAAGGTTGGCTTCTATTGTGACGACTCTCGTAGATAGATTGGAAGAACGCAGCTTTCGCTGTGTCTTCGTTTGGGACGACATACAGGTGTTGTTCATTTTGCTTTAACCTATAAGACACTCTCGCATTACATGGAGTGAGCTCACGCTTCGAACAGTGGCTGGATCAGGTGTCGTTTGGAACGCTTTACAATATGCTGCGGTGGTGCAAGTCAGTCTTCTTTCTGTTAGGTGGGAGACCTAGAGAGGTAACTTGCCGTAACATTCACATCTTTTGAAGTTTTTTCTTTCATCTCATCAGTTAATTAGGAATGGAGCAACCACACCTTCTTCGACACGATTGTGTCCAGTGAATCCATGTCGTGCATTGCTCTGAACCCAATGAGTCACGAAGACGTCCGGAACCTCATCCGTCGACTTTGGGAGAATCAAATCCCCTTGGAGGACGACGTCGTTCTCGACGTCTACAACAAGAGCCAAGGGGTTCCGATTGCAGTGGGAATGATTATCAGACTTGAGTCTCGCAGATATGGGACAAAAGTGTTCCGAAAGGGTCGCAATTTCGCGGTTTCCGAAAACACAGGAACGGCGCTGGACGGGACGATATCAGCACAGTAAATGTCTTTTTTTTTGCTGCTTCAAACTGCTCAAAAACAACTGAAAGCCCTTGGCCCTTTTTTTTATATTTCTTTTGACATCATTTAGGATGGACTCACTGTCTGAGGATTTCCAGGAGTTGGTTCGAGTGGCGGCAGTCTGCGGACAGTACTTTGATCTTGAAACGGTGACAGGCGTCTTTCGGGTGGTGAAGAGAAGCGAAGAGGATTTCAGGAAACGGCTTTTACGGCTCATCGAGGAGGAGGACAGATACGGCTTTTTCAAGCTGCTCAATCGCGACAGCGCTTCGTATTCCTTCTGCCATTACCTTGTCCATCAAGGCGTCCTGGCGTCCATGCTTCCGCGGACCAAAGATGAACTGAACCGAGCAGTGGTGACTCACTACGAGGGCCTGTTAACCCGCAGCGACCCATCGTTGGTCCTCCCGTTGCTTATTCAGCATTTGATTAAACTGGACGGAGAACAAGGCAAAAAGGAGCGGTATTTGTTCGACGGGTTTGTTCTGGCGGCGGAAAAATCAAAGATCGAGGAGGCGCTTTCTTACAGCCGCGACCTCTTTCGAGTCAGCCCATCCTATTACAAAACTCTTCCTTTGGAAGCGCATTTGCGATTTTTACATCTCCTGGGTGCGGTTCACAAGGAATCCGGGTAATCGATTAAATTTTGATTTACTTGGTTGGCGCTGACAGTCTTTTAACCTGGCTTCGCCAGCGAGGCCGCGTTGACAGAGGATATTTGCGTAGAGGGCTGTCTCGCTGCCGGCTTTCGGATTCCATTGTCGACGAAGCAACCGGGGAACCTACTTGCCACCATCGCGAGGCTCGGCTTTTTTTTGCATACTTTACGGTCTCAGCCAGGCAAGAAGCAAGCCTGCATGGCGATCCTCTCCAAGATCTTTCCCAAAGCATTTCCAGCTTGGAGAAAGGTGAAGAGAAATTTTAAAAAAGGCCAATTACGCGTTTCTCCAGCAGAACAGCATTCCATCACCCCAACGGAGCGCGAAATACTGGAGGAATTGATCAACCTTGTCGACTTGCTGTTGCGAACGACCTTTGTGGGCAGAGCGGGTCTCGACCTATTCCTCCACGCTCAGCTGCTCTTGATTTTGTACACGCTGTCGGACAAGTTCGTCTCGTGGCGCACCAAATTCGGGCACTTCTTGCTGGGCTTTCTTTACCGATCCGCCTTCCTTCGTTACGAGCACTTTTTCGCCGTCTCGGACCCAATCCAACAGGAGCCAGAGTCGTTCCGGGAGGAACTCTACGAGCTGGACTACCTCCTTTTGGAGCAAACGGGGCGAGTCCTCTTTGGAGAGCGCAACACACTTCCCAGCTTGGCAATGTGCTGCCGCGCGTTGGACAAGGCTTCCAGACTTGGTGTGGAGTACGACACGGAAGTGAAGCTCGGGTGGCTCGCGGTCGGCACGGCGCTTCAAGAGTAAGTGAAAAAACCTTTTTTTTTTTTTTTTCTTCGCGGCTCGACCGAATAGTTGATCTCTGAGTCCTGAAAGGCTAGGTCATTTCTCTTTGTACGTCGAGGACGTTCATTTCAGCATCGAGAGTCTAGTGGAAATCTTTCGAATGAAGTGTCCGAAGGAAGCGTACATCACTCAGGTCGGTGAGTCTGAAAAACCAAAAATAGGCGCTCGCGAATCCCGTGGTTTCTCATTTCCTCCCAAAGATGGAGACTTTCATGGCTCCATATCACGCTGTACATTGCGACTTTGAGAAAGCAAAAGAGTACTTTTTTAAGCTTTCCGACTTTCACCTCGACGGCGTGGTAAGTCGCAGGTTGGGTTTCGCCTTTTCCCCCGTCCTATTTTGTGAAACACACCCCATTAAAGCGTACACACTTTCAGGCTCAGGGGTCCGAGGACAACTCGCTGAGCTTTGTTTCGTGCTGCGCCAACATGGTACGAGCAGGCTGCGTACTGCTGGAATGGGAGCACGAATGCGAAGAGGCTGTCAACTACCTCACGAAAATAGAGGCGCTCGTGCAGGAGGCGATACATTGCATAAGAAACATGGGACCAGCAGCGGTAAGTTCAGGGTTATAACGCTGGGATTACGTTTATCCTCCCTTCGGGAGCGTCTTGGTTCGGTGAGGGATCGATTCTAACTTTTGTCCCAGGCTTCGACATTTACCAGTCCTGCGCAACTCCTCTGCTCGACGTTCGCCGGGCTCGGCCTGTTCCTCGCAGAAAAGAACCTCCTCCACGCCAACCGCTATCACACCCTCAAAGCCGCCATCCCAAAGCTCCTCGACACCATATCACGCACCTCCTTCCTCCTCACCCACCGCCTTTACAAAAAAGTCAAGCTCGGCCAGTACACCCGCTCCGCCCGCTTGCTCTGGCACGGCCGCGCCGCGAACCGCCGCCCCAGACTCAGCGCTTTCGTCGCGGCCGCTGAGCGGCTGCTCCGCACCCACGACGACGGACTGACAGAGTACCAGGTCGTCGCACTCCGCGCCCACGCCTGGCGCGCGCGGCGCATCCTTGGGGATGGCGCCGACGACGACGACGGCCGCGCCATCGTCGGGGATTTGGAACGGTTTGATATCCCGTGGGAGGCGAAGTGTGTGGAGAGGCTGCTCGGGGGCGGCGGAGGTGGGATGGAGGCTTCGAGAAAGGGATGATGGATCACGGTCCGTGAGAGTCGTCGTGTTTGTGTTTTGTGTGTGTTATTATGTAGTTACTTGTGATTTGCGTTGAGTAGAGTGAAAACATTGTACTTAATCTGGTCTTTGCTTTGAGCTGCGGCCTCTGTCGGAACAAATACACTGATCAAGCTTAAAAAGTAAAATATTCATGTAAATACTGTACACACATGTTTAAGAAGAAAACGGTAACGTATTCCCCATTGCTTCCACAGCTCCACAAAAAATCTTCACGGCGCGAGATACACGATCGGCGCGACCAGCTGCTGACCGGCGCCTCCTCCGTCCCCCTCCAAATCCACCACGACGCCCCCGCCGCCGCCCCCGCTGTCGCCGTCCTCGTCCCTCGGCGCAATGTCGCGGTACTCGGCCCACCGCAGCAGCCGCCGCTTCATCCGCATCGGCGTGTCGACCTCCCCCGCGCCGTCGCCGCCGCCCCCGCTGCTCCGACAGCAGCACCGCAACCGCCCCCGCCACCAGCGGCGACGCCATGCTGGTCCCGGAAAG
>JAIVFJ010000252.1:0-50000 GCA_025765615.1 Zopfochytrium polystomum | reverse complement strand
GGACGGGGGACGCGGCGTAGTGATCGCGGATGGACATGTGGACGGACAGGATCAGGGAGAGGATGAGGAGGAAGGCAAAGAGCGGGATGAGGAAGGACGAGAAGAGCCGCGCCGCGAAGCGGCGGAGGATCCGCGCGACGTGGACGATCGTCGCGATCGCCGCCACGAGGAGGGCGGCGAAGAACCGCGCGACGGATCGCGCAGAGAGGTGCCGGGCGGGCGGGAGGTGCAGAGAGAACGGGATCGGAAACGGAGTGGGGCAGAGGCCGCCGCCAGCCGCCGCCGAGCTGCTGGGTCGGGATGGTGGGGAAGGAGAGGACGACGGGTTGCGGTGGTGATGATGGTGATGATGCTGATGATCGCTGTTGCGGTGGCTTGCTCCGGGCGAAGACGGCTGGTACGCGGAGCTGCTGGAGCTGTGAGGAGGGTACTTTGGTGCCAGAGAGAAGGGGGAGGAGGGGGAGGAAGAGGACGACGAGGAAGATGAGGAGGAGTACGATGAGGAGGATGAAGAGGAGGAGGAGGAGGAGGTCGTCGGTCGAGTGGGGACCATGCGCGCGGTTTCGCCGCCGTCGTCGCCGTCGTCGTCGTTGTCGCCCAGGTCGTCGCCGTCTTCGAAGCGTCCGTCGTGCGAGTCTCGGCGACTCCGCGGACCAGCTAGCTGCTGCTGCTGCTGGTGTTGCTGGTGCTGCTGCTGGTGCTGGCGGCGGGGATGATGATGCCTCTGCTGCTGCTGCTGCTGTCGCTGGAGCTGCGGCGGCGGCGGCGCCGTCGATGGCGCCATGGGAAAGGCGGACCTAAGCAAGAGAGAGAGAGTGAGAGAGAGAGAGACGGAGAGAGAAAGACAGAGAGAGAGAGACAGGGTTAAGAAGACAACAACATTGGAATCCAAAACAAAAACAAAAACAAAAGCAAAAATAACAAACGAGCAAACACAAAAAACGAAAAAACAAAAACAAAAAATGGACTCGCGCGACGCCCACCGCCCGCGTGCCCAGCAAAGCCCTCTCTCTGTGAACGACCCCCATCACTCCTCAAACCAAAAAAAAAATCAAAAAAAAATCAAAAAAAAGAAAACATACCGACAACGACCACACCCCACGACCGCACGCACACAAGCAAGAAATAATATCGGCAAAAAAGAAAGCAACGAAACTTGGAAGGAAACCAAGGTAATGCCCCCACCATCCATCAAACAATCGACTTCATCATCGGGCGCCGTTCCCATCCCATCCCATCCCATCCGATCCCTTCGCTTGCCCGCCACCCCAACCCCCTGATTCCCCTTCCCCTCCCTTCTCTCCACAGTTGCGATTCACCTCACGATCGCCTTTCTTGCTAATCTAGTCGCCTTTTTGTATTCTCCAATCCCCCACGCAGCCAACATGCAGATCTTCGTCAAGACGTGAGTGGACGGCCCCCATCCTCGTTCGCTTCTTGTTGTTCTTTGACCGTCGACCGTCCTCTGTCCCTTCCGATCCGATCTCTCTCTTCTCCCCTCCTTTTCCCCAACCCTCCGATGTTTCCGAATCGCTCACATCTACGTCCCTCAAACCCCTGTCGTCCCTTTGACTTCAATCTGCAGCCTCACGGGAAAGACCATCACCCTCGAGGTGGAGTCCTCGGACACGATCGAGAATGTCAAGGCCAAGATCCAGGACAAGGAAGGCATCCCCCCCGACCAGCAGCGCCTGATCTTTGCCGGAAAGCAGCTGGAAGACGGCCGCACCCTCTCCGACTACAACATCCAGAAGGAGTCCACCCTCCACCTGGTCCTCCGTCTCCGCGGTGGTGTCATTGAGCCCTCGCTCAAGATCCTGGCGTCAAAGTACAACTGCGACAAGATGATCTGCCGGAAGTGCTACGCCCGCCTGCCCCCAAGGGCCACCAACTGCAGGAAGAAGAAGTGCGGGCACACCAACCAGCTCCGGTGAGATTCCCTTTTTACTTTGCTTTCTTTTTTTTGGCGGTCTGTCGTGCGTCGCGGAAGAGATTGATGTGGTGGGATTGAGGGTCGGAGAGGGCGTTGTAGCGCGTATCTCTGACATTTTCTGGCCCACTATTTTCTGTCCCAACAGCCCCAAGAAGAAGCTCAAGTAAACGGCATCGTCGTTTCGCGCGAGGAAGGGGCAGTTTGCCTTTTTGTGGGGATGGGTATCGTGTATGCGTTGTCCATTCGCGAAAGTTGAACTGGTTTCGGTCCACGGGTGTTGCATTGGGGCGGGGGTTTGTTTGAGGGTTTGAAGGGGAGAGCGTTGGGGCCCACGCTGGGGCCAGATGAAGAAGCAAATGAGCAGAAACTGTTTAGTTACCTCGCCTTTTCTTTTTTTTTTTTTTTTCAATCTCCCTCGCTGCTTTCCTTGAGGCAAGCCGACGGCCACCCCGCTTCCCCTGATTGTCCTGGAGGAGCCCTTGCGCACTTTCCAACCGGGGGGGGCACTCATGAGCAAGTACCGCGCAAGTCGCGTACGGCCAATCCAACGGCCGAGGCGGGTGAGCACTTCAAGAATAAACATTTTTGTCGAGCTTGATGATGCGATGCGCCCCGGGTGGTTGGGTGCAGCCTGGGTGCAGCCCGTAGTAAAAAAGAACTGAAGGGGTTGAACACTTGACAGTGCTCCTCAACGAGTCTCGCTCTCCCCCACCTTTTTTTTTTTTTTTTACCACTTGTTCCTCCGCCTGGGTGCCAAGACGATTGAGGTTCTCGATTCATCGAGGGTTTTGTGATCAATTCTTCAATAAATCACTTCTTAATCTCAATGTGCTTGAACCCTTTATGATTGAATGGGTTGGTTGCAATAGTGATTGTAGCCTTGTAGTCTTGACATCGCACCTTTGTGTGAAGTTGAAGTTCATTCAAGAGATTCCTTATCCGCAACACTTCTCTGCAAACTTCAGTGAGAGAAACATATTCAGCTTTAGTGGAACTGAGTGGAATTGTTTTCTGGATAGTCGATGACCAACTTATTAAACATCCAAAATACCATGAAAGCATAACCAGATCTTGGTCTACTTTTTTGGTTTCCTCACCATAAATGGTGTTGGTGTAACCAGAAGGTATCATGTTTTCAGGAATGGTTTGAATGGATTCTTCATCCCATGGTGAAAAATAAGAAGGTCATTGTTGAGATGTAATAAAACAATCCATAATCATTTTGGTTGGACTTTGATACATATGACGCTAACCTACCAACAGAAAATGATAAATCTGGTCTTGCTTTATTTGCAAGGTATGCGAGTTTCATTAGAAACGATGGGTAGTGTGAAGTTTCTTGTGAATTCAATAATTCACTTTCTTCATCATGTTTCCATTTTGGTAACAGGGGAGTTTCTTCACAAGTCGTCAATTTGGATATCCCAAACTCCAAATTGTCACAAAATCTTCTCAACATATAGTCGTTGGACTACAAATATGCCATGGTTGATTTGGAGTATTTCTACTTGCAATAACCACTTTGCGTGACCCAAGTTGGTCATGATGACATGTTCTTTCATTTCATCTTTGAAAGTGTAGATGAACGCTTGGTTGTTTGAAGCAATCATGACATAATCAACATAAATAGAAACGATGAGCAATTTGTTTTCTTTCAAATCAAATTTAACCAAGGTGATGGTTCACTCTTCAATGGTTCGTAACCATGAATTTCAATGATGACTTTAATTTTTAAATACCATTGTCTGGAAGATTGATGTAATCCATAAAGACTGTGTTTCAATCAAATGATATAGAGTTCCTCCCTTCGCTTGTAAACCTCAAATCCTTGTGGGCATTTCAAGAAATTGTCCTCAACCAAGTCTCCATAGAGAAATTCAGTTGATACATCAATTTGTTCAATGCTCATATTCAGAGCCAATGAAAGGACTATCATGAGTTGAATGGTTTCTGCGCGTACTGGAGAGTAAGTCTCAGTATACTTTAAACCTTGAACTTGTGTGAAGCCTTGCGTAACACTGCTTGAAATCTTTCAACTAATCCATCAGAACAAGTACCCAACGAAATCCCAAAAGAACGTTGTTCGTTAATTGATTCTTGTCGACAATCTCATAATCATCGTTTTCAGTCCAAGAATTAATTTCTCAAATCATAGCAGCAAGAAAGACATTACCAAATGGTCCTTCTAATCTCTTTGATGTTTCCAAGGTGACCATCAGATGCTTTGATTTTCAAACCTTCTTCAGTTGGATAAACTGTTGGAGAAGGTTTAGGCCATTTAATTTTATCATCCAATGGACAATGAGGATTAAATTGTAAAATGGTTTCCTTCCTTTTAGAAAGTGAGGAAAGTGTGATTGTTGTGGGAGTGTATTTCTTTCTGAATAGTTTCAACCTCCCACCACCACCTACTCATCGTTCTCACAATGCCCATGGGAGAGCGAGCCACCGCCAATGCAGACCCAGGCACTGGCTTAACCGCTTTAACTACATTTGTCTTTACACTTTGGTCTTTACAGTTTCTGTTGCGCCAGGGTCTCCCCAAATATTTTCTTTTTCAGTGACTAACAGAGACTGGCCAACTGCTTACGTGCCTGACAGGCGGTACCTCACACCTGCCTAATCTAGTGAGAGATTGTACATGGTCCCTTTGCGGGGCTCCTGTCAAGGGGCCATGAGTGCAGTTTGCCCCACCAGCGACTGTGTGACATTGCTGGCTGTGTTGGAGTGGGGATCACAGGCACCTGCCTGCCGTGGTGGCGACGACGGCAACGGCGGTGGTGGTGGCTGCGTGGCCACCACTCATTGCCCCCCGCTTTCCCCTGTCTCCGCAAGGCGGCAGCACTAAGCGCTGCCTCCGACAGCTGAGAGTTCCATCTACAAGTGCCTGCCTCAGTTGTATTGCTGAGACTGAGAAGTGTGAGTTTGAGTGCAATGCAATAAAGCCTGTTGGTCGAGTGGTTGTGACGATGCAGCCTGGCAGGGTCTGTGTATGATCGTCAGTGTTTCTGCATGCAAGTTCCTGACTGGTGACTTCTGACCCTACATGGTTGACTCCCTTCGCTCTCTCCACCTTGTTGCTGCTGACAGTGAGGGCTCCCACAGCACCCCCTGCAACAAGGGGTGCTAGGTCACGCCCTGTCTGTCCCATTGCTTTTAACCGCTCTTGTTGCGTTTGAGATGAGGTTCTTTGCAAGATAAAACCCCATTAATCTAGGGAGTGTCCTTCTGTTTCGTCTCGCACCAGCCTGCAGCCACATGAGTCATCATTGCACCAATGCCTGCACTGATCCTTCAGAGGATTGTCCTCTGAACGTTCATTCTTTATGTTTGAAACCCCAATTAGACAGTTCAGTTGGGATACTTTTTGGACTAGGCAAGAAGTAGGGTTGAAACACCCCCTAGACAACAGCCCATTTAAGTTAGTTTTAGTCTATTATTTGCTTTCCTTCACTCTAGGGCCCTGATCCTGGGGTCAAAAGGAGAGTAAAGTACTCTCTTGAACCGCGGGCAGTCCATTTTGTCTTCTCTCTTCGCTTCTCAGCGAATTCAATGCAAAACCCACACCAAACAAAAAGGGCCAATGAACGCGCAAACATTTGTCTCTCCCGCCCGTCTTTGGCCGGCGTTCGAAGGCACACGACAAGCAAAAAAAAGTAAAGACAGACAGACAGACAGACAGACAGATGTTTGCCTTGCCGCTCGGGTTTTGTAAACGAGAGAGACAAACAAAGAAGAAAGAAGAGAAAGAGGAAGAGGAAGGAGACAAGAAAGGGGCAAAAACGCAACGCGACCAGCGCAAAACGGAAAGAACTCTACTGGCACTCACGACCGACAACAGACCCTAATGAGACTCCCCTCCGCAACCTCGACGACCACGACGGCGGCGACGGCGGCGACGGCGAGGTCTCGCGCGGTCTGCTGCTGCATCGCGGCCGCCGCCACCTCCCACAACAAGGCTCCTCCTCCTCAAACGGCCTCGACCACTCAGGCGCGCCCGCAGCAGCGCGCCACCCTCCTCCTTCCGCTCCTCCTGATCCTCCTCCTGCGCATGATCCTCCCCGCCGCGAGCTCCTCCTCCTCCTCCTCCTCCTCCTCCTCCTCCTCCTTTCACGGCTCCCTGCCCCTCCGCCTCCACACCTCCTCCCTTCCAGCGGCCCCGCTCCACACTACCCTCCTCCTCTTCTTCGCCGCCGCCACCGCGGCCGCCGCCTCCACGGACGCCGCAGAGGATGACTCTTCCCAGGACCCACCACTCGCCCCCGCCGCCGCCGCCGAACAAGGCGACGCAATCACCGCTGCGCTGCCGCGCCTGAACTTTGACAACCTCCCGCCGCCCGCCGCCATGCAACCCTTAAGCTTGCGATGGTGCCGGGCACCGGCCCGCCGCGGCCGCCGAGGCCCACCTATTCGGGCCCGGACTGGGTAGGCGACAAGATCACGGTGAATGGAAAGACGTACAAGGTGTGTGCGTGTGTGCTGTGTGTGTGCTGTGTGTGTGTGCATGCGCGTGTGTGTGTGTGTGTGTGTGTGTGTGTGTGTGTTGTTGTTGTTGTTTTGGACCCCGTTCTGTTGGGTGTGGCTGCGCGCGGTTTGTCTCTGTTGTCCCCCTCCTGGGTCTCTCTGCCAGTCTGCCTGTCTGCCTTTCATTCCACCTTGTCACGGGTGTGTGTCTCACATTCCCCCAAGAAAAACTCGCGCCACAAGCAAATGTCTGGCGAATTCGGCGCCGTCAACGTCGTCGGCTTTGCCGGCAACAAGGTCGTCAAGGTGCGCAAAGAGGACGACCCTTACTACCACGACGAGGACGCCATAGCCGCGTACAGGGCAGGCAAGTACCCCCCACACTTCCTCCCTCTTTTTCCTATTTCCTTCTTTTCAAACCAAACACCGGCAGTCGGCCAGTACGTCGACCACGACGGTCGCACCATCGTCCAAAAGCGCCAACGCGGCCAGACCCTCGGCGACTACCTCCGAAAACAAGAGGCCAAGCATCCGGGCAAGGAAATCAACGTCAAACCCGTCTTTGACGCCGCCGTCGCCCTGCAGGAGCGCGTCGGGTTCGAGCACCGCGACCTGAACACGGGGAACATCATTGTCAATAGGAAGGGGAAGGTTTGCGCTCGCGTGTGTCTTGTTTTGGTGGTGGGGGACCAAAAAACGCTAAACTTGTTTTTTTGTTGTTCGGGCGTCCACTAGTTCAAGACGCTGGTCGACTGGGATAACGGTAAACCGAAAAATATTTTCTTTCCCCAGTGCGCCGTACCACACACCCCCACCCCCCTGCTTCTTCCTGCATACATTCCTGGTTCTAACCCCATAACCCTAGCCAAAAAGATAGACCCCGTCGCGGCCAACGGCAAGATCTCCCAACATCAAGTCGAAGAGGATCTAGCCCACTTCCAATCGCAGTGCCACTACGCCAACAAAAAAACCGTATTCGAGCGCCGCGATGGCGGCGGCGGCGGCGGCGCGGCGCCACCCGTCGCGTGCAAGCTGGAGAGGAAGGGGAACGGCGGGAAGAAGGTGGCGACGGGCGAGGCCGAGGCGGCGGGGAAGAAGAAGGATAAGTTGGGTGCGGAGAGGGGGGTAGGCAGTGGCGGTGGTGGGGTGAAAGGGAGGAAGCGGGTTGCGGGCGCGAAGGGGAAGGGGACGGGGAAGGGTGGTGGGGCGGCGGCGGCGCGGGTGGGGAGGAAGGGCGGGAGGGGGAAGGCAGCGAAGTCGGTGAGGGTTAAGGCGGGAGGCAAGCGAGCGACGCGCAGGGGGAAGAAGAAGGGGACGGCAAAGGGACAGGTTCAGAAGAAAAGGCAGGCGGCGAAGACGCAGAGGGCGGCGAAGAAGGTGAAGCCGAAGCAGCAGCAGCGGCAGCGGCCGCAGCAAGGGAAGGCGAAAGGTCCAGCGCGGAACGCCGGGAAGGCGCAATTGAAGAAGAAGAAGGGGAATGGCGGGGCGGTGGCGCGCAAGCGGAAGGCGGCGGCGACGGCGGGGAAGAAGGCGACGCGGGGGAAACGCTGAGAGGGCTTGTTTTTGGGAGGGAGTACATCTTTTTTCTTTATCTGGTGTTTAGCTTTTCCTCGTTTGGAACTTGTGTGGCGCATTTGAAACCCGCATAAAGAGTGGAACAAAGTTCCATTCGATACATACGTAGCAGTTTTTAGTTTCCAATGGCTGGCTCTTTGGTGTTGGCGGCCGAGTTGTCCACGGGGCGGGACGCTGAATTATCAATGTGCATCTCACAGGGCACACTCCGGGTAAAAAGGAAGGGCCATGCCGCATGCCGCTCGTTCCTTTTTTCATTCATCGTTTGGTGCAGTAGCCAGCACAAGCAAACAAATGGGAAAAAAACTGGGAGATTGGAAGGAGGAATAAAATTCAAAAAACTAGTGCAGACAGAGACGATGAAAAGCGCGCGCCTGAACGACCCAAATGCTTCACCTCTTGCCCCTTCCCACCGCCTTTTTCGCCAAGCTCGACGCCGCCGCCGCCTTCTTCTTGCCGACTCCCGCACCAGCCCCACCTTTCCCCTTCGTCGCCTTTCGCGCCCCGTTCACCGCCCCAACCCGCCCCGCTCTCTTCGCCTTCCCCTGCTGCGGCCGCCGCTGCCCCACCTTTGCCTTCTTTGGCGCTTGCTTCTTCGCCGCCGCCCGCGTCGTAGGACCCTTCATCGCCCTCTTCTTCCCCCCCGCGCCCGTCGCAACCACCCTCCCGCGCTTCCCTCCCGCCCGCACAGCCTTTCCTGATTTACCCCCCCGCCTCCCGCCCTTTGTCCCGCGCTTCCCACCCGTCCTCGCTCTCTTCACAGCCCCCGCCGGTGCCTTCCCCTTCCCGCCCACCCCCCTCGCAGCACCTCCCTTCCCCTTCATGCCCTTCCCCTTGCCCCCACTCTTCCTCTCCCTCCCTTTCACCGTGCCAACCCCCTTCGTCTCACCTGCCCCGCCGTCTCCCTTCTTCTTCCCCACCGCCTCGCCCGCAGCCGCCGTCTTCCCGACGCCCTTTGCCTTCCTCTCCAGCTTGCACCCGGCCGGTCCGCCCCCCGCCGCCGCCGGCTCCGCCAGCGCGCCGGTGGAGCTCGACGTTTCGGTGGTCGTACTGGCATTGCGAGATGAAATGCGCGAGGTCTTCGTCGAGATCGGTGCCGGTGATCTTGCCGTTTGTAGAGGGGTCGATTCTTACGGCTTCGGAAGGGGAGGAAAGGGGAGTGTAGGAGTTAAATGGAGCCTGCGGTGCATCCCGAGAAAAAGCCATTTTGGGGATTTGCGAAGCGCGCCCTTACCAGAGTCCCAGTCGACCATCGTTTTGAACTGGCGCGCGGCATTGAAACGGAAACGACAGCAGCGTTAACAAAAGCAAAGGTGGAAGGTGGGGGGAAGCTTTTAAGAGAGGAGTCCCCGCAAGCCATTTCTAAAAAAGAAAAAGGCAGGAACAAAGTAACGCCACACACGCGCACAGCAGCACACACAGCACACAACACACAACACCTCACCTTCCCCTTCCGATCCACAATGATATTCCCGGTGTTGGGGTCTCGGTGGCGGAACCCCGCGGCCTCCTGTTGCTTGACCGCGGCGTCAAAGACCGGCTTGACGTTGATTTCAACGCCCGGATGCTTCTCCTGCTGCTTGCGGAGGTACTCGCCGAGCGTCTGCCCGCGCTGGCGCTTTTGCACGATGGCGCGGCCTTCGTGGTCGACGTATTGTCCGACTGAAAACGCGCGACGCACGGTCCGGCGGGGAGGGGGGTAAGCGGAGGGTGGGGTCTCGGAGAAAGGAAAAAAAAAAATATTGTAAGTGGGTGGTCACTTGCCGGCCTTGTACGCGGGGACGGCGTCGGCGTCTTCGCGGTAGACCCTCCCGTCTTTGCGCAACTTGACGACCTTGTCGCCCGCGACGCCGACGACGTTGACGGAGCCCCTTTCGCCGGACATGACGGTGTCCTTGTGCCAAAAGTTTTTCTGTGTTTGTTGCGCGGGGGGTTGTTGCGGGTTTTGGGAGGGTGGGAAAGCAGTTGTGAGACACGCAGACACACACAGACACGCGCGCAGGTACACAAACACAAACAAACAAAGAAAGCGTCGAGGGAAGGGAGAGAAAGGAAATACGAAAACGAGAGAGCGGGCCAGACAGACAGACAGACAGACAGACAGGCAGACAGACAGACAGACAGACAGACAGACAGACAGCCAGACAAAGAGTAAACGATAGAGACAAAATCGAGACACGCCGGCCCGCCACTTGCACCCCCTGAACGGGGTCCAAAAAATCCCCACACACACACACACACACACACACACACACACACACACAAACACACACGACGCGACACAATCGCTCAACGCGCTACAAAAAATACGAACCTTGTACGTCTTTCCATTGACCTTGATCTTGTCGCCCTCCCATTCCGGGCCGGTCGAAGGCGGCGGGCCGCCGCCCTGCACCACCCGAAGCTCTAGGTCGGCCGCCGGGGGCGGGACGTTGTCAAAGTTCAGGCGGACGGGGGCCTGCTCGCCGGCGCTGGAGGAGGCGGTGTCTTGGACGGGGGCGGCGGCGGCGGGGGAGTCGTCGGCGGCGACGGCGACGGCGGGCAGTGAGACGGTGAGGCAGAGTGCGACGGCGGCTGCGGCGGTGGGGCTGGAAAAATGGCGGTGGGGGTGGAGGGAGCCGGGGGCGGAGGGGGTTGCGGCGGGGAGGAGGAGCAGGCGCAGTAGCGTCAGCAGGAGTGGGAGGAGGAGCAGGAGGCCGCCTTGACCGTGGGTGGTGGTGGTAGTGGTGGGGGGGGACGTGTTGTTCTTCAAGGCGCCTGCTGCTGTGGGACCGGCCGTGCGCGTGCGCGGCACCGCCGCCGTTGAGGCCGTAGTCGAGGCCGTCGTCGTCATTATTGCGGGTCAAAGGGGGCGCTTTCTTTTCTTTTTCGTTGTTGTCGCGGGTTTTCTTGTTGGGTACTTTGTCTCTTTTTGCGCGGCATTCGTTCACTGTTCTATTTGTCTGTCTGTCTGTCAGTCTGTCTGTCTGTTTCCCATACTGTCTCTGAGCCGCCCACTTTTGTCTGTCTGTCTGGCTGTCTGTCGGTCCAAACCCAAGAATGAATTGATTGACGCACAAAAACATGAAAGGGAAGACAACGAACTTTCTTTGGACCAAATGTCCGCGGCTAGGCGGCGTTGGTGCCGTCGCGCGCTAACGCGCCAAGCATCCTCATGCTACGCACCCCCGACGCTGCTGCGCCTGCTCCTCCTCCTTCTCCCCCTCCTCCGGCTCCCACCACCTCCTACTCGACTCTGCTGCCTGCCACAGCCAGAGCCCGTCCCGCACCCTGGAGGGCGACAAGGTCAAGGAACAAGGTGCGGGAACGCGCACTTTGCTCCTTCATCAAACTTTGGTCGACTGGGACACTTTGTCATAGGGAAACAGCTATAGCCAGTCAAGTGAATTCATGGACTGTCATCTTTGAGCATGATGGAATTGGAAGAAAGTTCGAAATTCCCAAGTCTACCGGCTTTGTTGAACTGCATCAACTTGTGGCTGCACATTGGAAGGTATTAGTTCCCATTGAGATGGTATATGTGGACTCAGCCACATGTGCTAGGATGATCCTTGATGAGGATGACAACCTGCCCAGTCTCCTGTCTCAGAATTTCAAGTGGAAAGTAAGATTCTGAACAATTTTTCTTTGTGCTGGTTTCGTGCTTTGTTTCTGACATCTTTCAAGGTTCTTGCTTCTGCAGCCCCAGTCTCTGCTGCAATAGCCGCGACTGGAGCACCTGTTGCTCAAATCCATGCAGTTGTCCATTTGCCTCCCACTGCATCTGGTAGCAGCAGCACTGCCATCAAAAGTCACAGTTTTGATAAAAAAAGACTTTTGCAGATGATAAAAAAGACTTCTGCAAAAGAAGCGAAGTCATTTAAGTTCATTAAGCCTTGACCAGCACTTTTATTCTGTTAAGATTTCCTTCATATAAGTGGATGGACTTGATTCCACATAATTGGGAGTGCAAAACTTATGTCCATAAGCACCCCTTTTTCAAATGATATTTACTTAATCATACCACTTCTCTCATATCAACCATATTTTCCTCCAAGCTATCGGCAGGCTTCAGAGACAGCCTTTGCAAGAAATTTTTTCAACAAGATGAAGATTGAGCTTTTGGAAGCATTCACCGGAACTATACTTCCTGTTCAATCCAAAATGGAGGGAAGACATGCCTTTTGTGATGGCTACCCTTGATGATGGAAAAAGGGAGTTGGTCTCAAGAAACTTCAGTACTTTTGACCTCAGCAAGTTTCCTGACCTGCCCCACGATCACCCTTTGAGCCCTGGCCTCCCGGCTGTAGCTGAAACTGTTAAGATGATTGTGATGCTGAATGGGCCAAAGGCTAACCCTGACAGCCTGACAGTGATGTTATGAAGTATGTGTCGCTGTCAACTCATTTGGTTACCTCTCTTATAATTCTAATCTTTCTCTCAACTTTCTCAGGATTGTGACTGAAGCGAGAGAAGTATACAGTTACCGCAAGGCTGATTTGAGGACTCCAAGCCCAAGTTCAAGTATTTCACTTTGTAGATCCAACTTGATTGAATTGGATATTTGGTTGACTCCCCTGTCTGAGCTGATGGAAATTGAGAGGCAAGCTCTCCTGGAGAATGTGCTTTCAACATCCAGGCAGTGGCTGCTCCAGAGAGTGTTCGAGATTTTGTAACCAGATGATGCCTCTTCAGCCAGCACTGACAGGGTGATGTGGCTGAAGTTGGCAAGTCTTTACAGCTGCCCTAGTGTCCAGGAAGCTCCAAGCACACAGCTTGGTTGGCAGCTTGTTCTTTTGCAAGCATGATGATAAGCGCTGCAGCGGTGCCCGCAACCTGGTTTTGACCCTGGTGTTTGGCCTTGCAAAACTCAGTCTTTGGGGGGATTCTGCTTACAGTCAAGCAAGACAATCCAGATATTCTGTCTTGATCTGTGTTTGAGATAATGAAAGTGCTACTCATTCAGCCGCTGAAGCGTGTTGTTGATACCAAGAAGCTAGATGTTCCTGTGGTACTGGTGGTGGATGCACTAGATTAATGTGGTGCCATGGGCAGGAGGGATGAGATTTTGTCCGTATTTCAGGAGTTGAACAGACTGCTTCCAATTGAGTTCACAAAAGAGCTTCTCAGATCCTTGAATTCTGAGAAATCTGTGATTCTTGAGGGATCCACAACTCTTGTGTTAAGTCCTCTGGGATTTTTGTCTCGCTTATTACTGTGTGCACCTACCTGAGGGCCCACAAATGAGGTCATTTCTCTAGAAAAGATCCAAGATCTTCCAGAGGGTGACAAAATGAAAGGAAGCTTTGATAAAATGCATGACAGAATCTTTGCTGGAGTTCTAGATGCTGCCAAATTCAATCACTTGGATTTCCAGCTTCATGCCGTGCTGTACATTATTGTTCTTGCTTATGAACCTCTGACTGCAGCAGCAATGGTGTCTCTGTTAAGTTCTGAGGTCCCTGAAGATGTGAAGAGATGCATCCGCTTGCTTGAACCAATCCTTGTACTTGATGGTTCCTCCAGGAAAATCAGGCTTTTCCACAAGTCTGTGAAGGACAATCTGATAAGCCCAGCAAGATGGATGTTGTCTCTTCAGATCAGGCCGAAAAGTGGCCACACAGAATTTGCAAGACCTTATATCAATTAATTGGACAAGAATCTGAAACTCAACATGTGGGGTCTGCCTTTCTCAGAATTTCACTCAGGGATTCCAAATTTTGATGAACGAGTGGCAAGAGGGGTATTTGAGCATGTCAGATATGCAGTAAAGCACTTCTGGGAGCATTGCTTTGAGTCTTCATCGAAATATCCTCTCACGAACATTGATGAGGGAAGAAACAAGACACAATGAACAAATAAGAAACCATTTTAAGTTTTCTCAAGAAGAAGAACAAGTTCAAGTCTATGACCACCACATTTACTGCATTGTGGATTGAATCAGCTCTGCTTGGTCAATTTTTCTGCTGAAAAAAGGGCATCATTATCTGGAGGCATGCTCTCTGATAGACGCTTTCCATCTTGTTATTCCAGCCATAAAAAAGCTCCTGTTACTCTTTCCTCAAAGCATCAGCTGCAAACCCTCATGGAGGACATTAAAAGGGTTTTACAAAAGTTTCTCATCCCTATGAAGGCATCTTCACTGCAAATGTATTTCACAGCTATTCCCTTCTTTCCAAGCGACTCTGAATTTCACAAAACATTTGTTGGGAAGGTGTCTGCAAATTTGTCATTGCCAAGACTCATCAAGGGGCAGCCAAAAACTTGGCCTTCTTGAATCAATGTTCTGGAGGGACACTTTGGTGATGTCCGGTCAGCAGCATTTAGTCCTGATGGGCAGTTTGTAGTGTCTGGATGCCATGATAAGACAGTCAGAATCTGGAATGCATACACTGGTCAAGAAATGCAGAAGCTTGTGGGACACTCTGACTGGATAACATCCACAGCATTCAGTCCAGATGGGCAACTTGTTGTGTCTGGAAGCGTTGACAGGACAGTCATGATTTGGAATGCGTTCACAGACCAGGAGATGCACAAGCTTGAGGGACACTCTGATTGGGTCACTTCTGTGGCATTCAGTCCCAATGGGCAGTCTGTTGTGTTTGGAAGTAGTGATAAGACTGCTAGGATTTGGAATGCATCAACTGGGGAGGAGGAGCGCAAGCTAGAGGGTCACTCAAACCGTGTCAACTCTGCATTATTCAGTCCTGATGGGCAATTTGTTGTATCTGGAAGTCATGACAAGACAATCAGGATTTGGAGCGTATCTACTGGTATGGAGCTGCTCAAGTTGGAGGGACACTCCAATTCAGTCAACTCTGCTGAATTTAGTCCTGATATGCAGTTTGTTGTGTCTGGAAGTGGTGACCAGATAGTCAGAATTTGGAATTCAATCACTGGAAAGAGGTTGCATACGTTAAAGGTTTTCATTTAGAAAATCTGATGGATTCAGTGCTTTTGGACAGTCTGTTCTTTTCCAAGACAGGCTTGGCAAAGCAACACTCATCCACTTAGCAACTGCGCTAGAAATTGATGAAAATTATGGCGATACCTTTAGCTGCATCCTGTTGTCAGGGCAGAAACTTCACAATTGGGAATCTATGCTTGTATCTGCTTTGACTGATGGTGTTTGGTTCACTAGTAACAAAACTAAAGTCTCTTGTTGGCTTGCCCCTGAATTTCGTGGTGGCTGGCAATTCCTTTCCCAAAGAGCAATTTTATTACTTGGCAATGGCCTTTGCACCCTTGTTAGATTTTGAATTTGACAGCAATAAAAATGGGAATATCTCCTTTTGCCTAAAAAGCCTTTGCCTGTAGTACTTGTGTATGTTATTTTAATGAACTGTTTTGGTGTGAGCAAAAGGGAGTATTCCACAGTGCCGCTTGACATTTCAGTGAGAAGTATGAGTGGTGCGTTGAGTGACCTTGGATTGTCCCTTTTGTTCCAGCAGGACCTTTAGGACAACAGTAAAGTCGAAATTGGTCCTTGAAGTGGTTGCCTGTGGGTCAGGGAGCTGGATTAGGACAGGAAATCAGATAAAAATGCGAAATTTTGGCGATTTATCGATATTTTATCAGCGGGGAGACTTCTAATCTGCGGGGATTAACGTTCTTCAAACACCTAAAAGTCAGACCACACCAATGTTGGAGTATACACATAGGTAGTACTTAATTCAAGATCCTCTGACCCATTCGTACTCCCCTGGGGGGATTTGAGCTCTGTACAAGTGCTTGGTAAGGTTCCTGAGGTTTCAATCCACAGCCAGACACCACGTCATTGTGATTTACACCGACAAGTTGATAGGAATTAATCAGAGCCACGATCACTTCTTTGCTCACATACTCCATGGAATTTTGGCAACATCAGCCCGATGCAACAGAGTGTCATCATCTCCCAGATGGGCCACCTGAACTTCTCCCAAAGTCAAATGACTCCCATAGTCAAAGCTTCAGACGTCTCCCAGGCTGTGCCTCTGCCTCTGCCTCCCAGCTGTGCCTCTGGCACCCTGCTATAAATAGGGAACAGCTGGGCAACTCCCAGCAGAGCAGAATTTCATTCCCCTAGCTTTTGAATTGCGCCAGAAAGAGGCAAAGGAAATGAACCCCACCATTGGCACAATTTTGTGGATGTCCAACAAAATTGTTTATTCAGTATGTAGTATGACTCCCACCTGCTGCAATCACAGCAGCAATCCTTCTAGGCATACTTTCAATCAAGTTCTGGTAATGTTCAGGGGGATTTGACTCCAGCGGCAGCAGATTCGCTCTCAGAGCTCTGCATTCAATCTTGGTAGTCTTTCATAGGAATTCAGCTGAGTTTTCAAATCTCTCCATAGATGCTCGATAGGATTCAGGTCTTAAGATGGAGCTAGATTTCATCCAGGCTAGGTATTAGACTATTTTCTTGTTTTTTTTCCGTGATGCATCCACAAAATTGGGCCAATGGATCGCCGATCATTGCAAGCGCGCAGATTGTGCAATTGCAATGATAATCAAATGATGAACGTTCGTGTACATCTTCTTCATATACAGGGTTGTTGGCCCTGCAAATCTCACAGCCACATCATTATTATCGCAGCTGCACTCGCATTCACCAGCTCAGCCTTGAAAACGTTGACCCCATTTTGTGAGCCCACTGCACGTGCAAGATCCAAACGGGCGATCGACCGCGTTTGTGGATAACCGCACGGCAAAGACGACCGAGCGTGTTTTCGCGGGAGGCCACGCCCAAATTGCAGGACGCTGGTAACGCGCGCCAGGAATTTCTTGGCGTGGAGGTGGAGGATGAGGGGGTTGAGGGGGGGGGGGGGGGGGGGGGGGGGCGGCGGCGGGAAGTCGAGGGCTGCTAGTGCCCTGGGGGTTTGGCTTGTTTGCGGAGCTTCAAAAATCAAAGAGCGCGAAAAGGACCACCGACAAGCACATTTTTCATGAGGCTGCTTGCGTATGTATTGGAATGCTCGGAGTCGACCCTTTTCGGTGTTTGGTCCCACACTGAAGAGAGAGAAAATAGGAAAAAGCTGATATCCGGAAGAGGGGGAAAAGAACGGCGAGTCTTTTCCGGCTGACAAAGGAGGGATGTGCAGCGATCCCCGGCGGTTGCGAAATTCAAACTTCCAATTAGAAGGAAGAGAGTAAAATGGTGCGGCTTGAAAGAGGAGAGAGACGGTGGGGAGGCAGAGCCAGGGTTTCAAGGCTACGCCGCATGGGTAAAAGCACCTCCTGAGATGAACTAAAACAGGAGGGATTGGTGGGCGACGAGAATCAAGGTGAATGATATCGAAAAAGGAGGGAGGAAGAAGTGAAAAGGAGAAGAATGGAATGAGATCAGTAGCGCTTAAGTAAGAAATAGTTTAACATCTAACAAAGAAAAAAAAAGTGGGGGCGAGAGACTAGTCCATTCGTTCACTTGCGAGTAGCGGTGGAAGACTGGCCGATGGTCGATTGCGCAAGAGCCCACCCCGCACCAGTCTCAAACCCGTTGACGACGCCAGCCTGGCTGGCGCCGGAACCGCCCTCAAAGTAGATCGTGCTCTTTGGCAGAACCTTCCTCTTCTCGACCTCGAACTGCGACAGCTGCATCCGCTGCGCGTGGCCCTCTGGCACCTCGCCGTACGCCTTGCTGAGCATCTGCACCTCGTTCGCCTTTGCCTCGGCCAGCGCCAAAATGTTCTTGGCCTCCTGCGTTGTCCGCAGAGCCGACGACTCTGCCTCGGCCTCGGCCTGCTTCAGCACTTCGTAGTACTGCGCGTCGGATTTCTTGGTCGCGACGTAGTAGTCCGCGTCGGCGACGGTCTTGCGCTGCTCGGCCTCGACTTGCGCCGTCGCGAGCTTACCGCGCTGCGTCTCGGTCATGATGTGGTTCTGCAGGCCGATCTGCGTCGCCTGCATCTGGTTGCGGAGCACCTGCTCCGACTGCAGCTCCAGGTCGCGGCCGAGGGCGCCCTCGAGCTCGCGGTCGAGGACGTCGAAGCTGTGGACGATGATGCCGTATGTGACTGCTTGCTCGCGGAGGTCGCGAAGGCACTCGGTCTTGAAGGACTCGAGCCACGTCTCCACGTGGTGGTCAGGAACATCACCGCCGATGGACTTGGCGCGCATGAATTGCTGGTACGAGAGGCGCGAAACGACAGAGTTCACCGCAGATTGCGCAGGGTTGGACAGGGCTTGCAGAGGATCGTCGTAGTGAGCGGTGAGGAGGAGAGGGTCCTGGATCTGGTATCGCAAGTTGACACGGAGAATAACGGGAACACCTTCAACGGTGTAAGCGGGCTGAGTCTTGAACGTCGTTTGCCGCTCGCCGAGGGTCAAGAACCCACGGAAGGAGGTGTTTGGGTTGGTGATGACGTGCTGGCCAGCCTTGAGCACCATAAGCTCGTTCCCGCGCTGCAAAATGAGCGTGTTGTTCGCAGGGACGAGGAAGAACGTTGCCAGAGTGACTTGGGTCGGGCCCGCATCGCTCTTGATGGTAATGGTGACATCGCGCTTCCAACCAAGGATGCGGCCATTCTTCCTGTCGTTGTCTTCGTAGTGGGCATGTTCGTTGCCAAGGTTGAGGGTGTCGACGACGGCGACGACACGGAAACGACCTTGGGCACCGAATGCTGCGAAGCCACTGTTGCGGACGATAAAGACGCGATTGGACGGGTCGAGAACGACGGCAGCCTCAGATTGTCCAACCATGACGGTGGTAAGACCAAGGCAGTCGATGGGCATAGTAAGCTCGTAAGTTTCCTTCCACGCGTGCCGAATAGAAAAGTTCCACTAGCAAAGTCCCAAAGTTAGTAATCAGAGGTCCCATGGTTTCGAAGGTCAACCACGCTCACGTAGTTGCCGCTCCGCGTTGCAATCACAGGACGACCGTTCCGATCCCACACGCCGACCTGCGAAAATCAAGTTAGAACGTGGGCGGCAGAGATGCGACAAGGGAAAAAAGGGCGAACTTACGAAGCCAGCGGGGACTGTTTTTCCGCCAAAGGGACGCTGTCGCTTCTTTGTGATGAGTCGATGGTCTTTCTTTGCAATCATGCGGGTGTTGAGCTCTTCGAGGGCGGCGGCGAGCGATGTGGTGACTTGGACAAAGTACTCGTGGCGCAGGACAGCGGGGGGGATGGTCCAGTCGTCGGTGCCGTCGTGGTGCGGAGCGGGCGCGACGGCGGCGAGGGCAGACTTTGTGGTGAGGGCCGACGTGACGCCGACGGGCACGATGGGGTTAGCGGCCGAGGCCTTGCCGCTCGACATGATTCTGTTCTCAGGGGCGTGTGTCCGTCCGCACGTGCGTGGGGGTGCGAGGCGTTGCGGGCCTTTTTTTTGTTTGTTTGTTTGTTTGTTTCGTTTGTTTGTTTGTTTGTTGTTTGTTACCCACAATGCTGGTCGTTGTTGCGGCTTGTGTGCCTGTGTGTGTGTGGTGCGCAACGGTTATTTCTTCTGTCTTGAAAGCTGATTGCTGTCTGTCTGTCTGTCTGCGAGTGGAACCCTTACAACAAACAAACAAACAAACAAACAAACAAACAAACAAACAAAGATACAGAAATAGAAAAGCAAACGTAATGAGAAGCCGACATGATGGGACCAACTCCACTCCGAGTAGCGGGAAAGGAAACTTCCCCCTCTTCCGCGTTGAAAGACAGAAGAAAAGGAGAAAAAATAAAAAATAAAGGAGGAGTCACAAATTATCCACAACCAAAGTGAAGAGGGAATCGAATGGCCAGAGAACCATTTCAAGCAAGCGAGTCCAAAAAGATTCATCACACTGATTAGTCCGTCAAATTGACATCGATGGAACGTCATAAGATGAAGCAATTCGAATATTATTCAATAACAGCTTCATGCCGCTTCGCTACTCCACAATCCTCCAGGGTCTCGCGAGTAAGGTTTCAAATCGACACGTTATGCGACGTTTAGCCTCATACTGGCACCGTTTCGCTTAGTTGAGCTGCACAATTCCTGCGATCGCTATAGGGTTCGATTCCTGCTGTCACTAATTAAACATCATTAATCGTCATTGATATCTGATAATTCTCGCAATACTGTGATATCGCGAGAATTGTTGTTATCATTGTACCAAGTTGAAACCTTACTCGCAAGGGTGGAACGCTGGAAAAGAAAAGCCAAAGGAGCACCAGTTATCCAATTATTCTCTCCTTTCAAAACCCTTGGGTCCACTTCGAAGGGCGAAAGCCTCTGGCATGAGATCGCAGTCGACGGCTTTTGCCACTGTTGTTTGGCTGCTGACAAAGACTGCAGCAACCAACCATGTAACGTTCCGCACGCCAAAGAAGGGTGAGGGGTAATAAACAACAAGTGGTTGGGGAAATAGACAGAGAGAGAGAGAATGGGAGGAACGGGAGATGCACAGCAGGGAAATCACCTATTGTGTCTGGAGTTGAACTGGCCAAGCAAGAATCTCCTCCCAAAGGCATAAGGTGCGCGCACCAGCCAAACAACAATGAATTCAAAGAAGATGAACTGGGAAAGTGCAAGTAGAACAAGTGGTAAGAAGAGAAGAGCCGGTGAGCTGTGAGCTGTGATCTATAAGATAAGGTCCTGCTTTCCATTCGGCCACACATCAAGCGGACCAGCTGGCTGTTGGCTAGCTAATGGTCGAGACTAGCTTCGCTCTGGTAAGGAAGATAAACGCCATCGAACTTCGTGCAAGAACCACCATCTTTGGATAAATTGCGGTGACAACATCATTGGTGCTGGTAGTGTCTGTTTGTGGGCGTGTCTTAACATTGCTTGGAGTCCAGGATGGTGACAAAGGAAGGATGAGTGTGAAACATGTCTGTGTCTTCCTTAATAGCGAGGGGAGTGGTTCAGAGATTGGTTCGAGGATTCCACCCCTCGCCCTGAAGGAAGCCCCAACTTTTTGGGTTTGAAAACTTCTCTAGATAATTCAGTCGATAAATATCTAGACAATGGATACAGAAGAGATACAGAAGAGATGCAGAAGAAATATGAGAAAGAATAATGGAAAAATGGACAGACAATTATGATGCAATAGCATATCAGAAATATCAAAAAGATTTGCACTTTAGAGACCGTTTCAAGTGGGAATAGCAAAAATCTTTTTGGCTGATTCGGAAATAGCTGTTCCAAGTGTTTTTCAAGGAAGAGGAGAAAAGAATATTTCTTTTGATTTGGAGACAGACCACCTCTCATGTTGAATAAGATCAATTAGCTCAATTAAAAAAATAGAGCAAGATTAGCTGTGGCAAGGAAAAGCGGAAAATGATACCTCCATTAAGTTTTCAGCCAATCAACTTTTTTCTTTTCTCCACAAATTTCCACTTCAAACGGTCTCTTATGTTTTATGGACTATACAATTTGGAAACAGGAGAATTCAGGATTTAAGACCAGAAGAGCTTATAACGCAGCAAAGTTACGTAAATCTCCTGGCCACCTTAACACTGTGGCTGATGCCCTGTCAAGAAGGACAGACCTTGCACCTGAAGGGGGAGATGGTTTCACCCCACCATCCAAGGCACACCTTTCACTGCTTCCTGACAGTGTATAGGCCCATGCTATTTCCAAGGACCCCGAACCTCACAAGATTCAAATCAGCCAAGAAGAGGAAAAGCTTGAGATACTCAAGACAAGGCATGATGCAGCAACAGCTGGACACCCAGGAGAGCACAAGACATATGAGCTTGTTTCCAGAGACTTCTACTGGCCAGGCATGAGGAAGTTCATCAAGAACTATGTCAGCAGCTGTGAAACCTGTCAAAGAAGCAAATCCAGCAGACACAAGCCCTATGGACTTCTGGAGCCCCTCCCAATCCATCAGCCTCGGTCATCAGTATCTATGGACTTCATTGTGAAACTGGCCGTGTGAGATTCCTAATCTCACTGATCATGGTCTCAGCTGGGGTCTCCCTAAAATCTTTTCCCCAGTTGTGACTATGTCATTATATTGGCCCCCTATATTTATTTTTATCTTTATTACCATTCATCACATCCCTCACAGGTTCTAGTGTTTATCACTATAAAAGAGCATCCTGTGTTCCTTGTGCTGAATGGGCCTAAGCACAAGGGGCACACCCCTTATTCATCCTATTCATTCTTATTTTTACTCATTTTCCTTTTCTCTCATTTTCCCACCTTTCAATCCGCTGTCCCTGCACTGATGTGGCCTCAAAGCCTAAAATTATGTTCACCCCAAATTTGGAGGCAGGAGAGGCACTGGGCGGAGGGGAGTGTGGCTGAAAGCTTGATTCATCCTTCCAAATTGTTCTTTCTTTCATTTTCTCCTTTTGCAATGTCTTTTCCCCTTTTCTCTTTTCTTTCTTTCTTCCTTCTTTTCTTCTTTCTCTCCTCCCCTTTCCTATAAATACTCCCTCTCTCTCCTCTTTTGTTCTATATATATCTACTCTCTCTCAATAAACCCTACCTAGGTAACAACCAATCCTTTTCTTTCCTCTTTGGTGTTTCTCCCCAGGCCAGTGCTACCAGACCAAGCTGGGGATGGAGTCCTCTGACGCCAGTGCTACCAGACCAAGCGAGTAGAGGTATGATTTCCCCAGGCCAGTGTGTTGTATGCCAAGCTGGGGTGAGGTATCCTTCCCTTTCCTTTCCCTTCCTTCCCCTACCTGGTTGGTTCTCGCATTGAGCTCTGTCTCTGTGATACTGGCAGATGCCATACTGCCTTACGGCATTCCTTTGTTGAACTACTGCCTGTTGGTCACCATGTTGGACAGTCAGGACTTGAACCTGGGGCCTGTGGGGTACTCTTCATTGAGCAGCTCCACTTGGTCTAGCTGTCCTTGAATAAAGACAGAATTGAACCACATCATCCATCTTTGTTCAGTTTGAGCTGAATCCAGGGTACTGGCTCCTAATAACCAGGAGCTTCCCATCTTAAAGACTTGTCTTATCCCTTTTGCCACTAGACTATAGATGAGCCCCTGAAGATGAAGAAGAGATCTCATACACCCATCCCATGGATTTGACTCAATCCTTGTTGTCAACTGCAGAAGGACAAAGCTGGCCCATTTCATCCCCTGCACTGAGAATATAGATGCACAAGGAACAGCAGACCTGTTTTTGCAGCATATATTCAGGCTCCATGGGCTGCCTCAGTCAATCATCAGTGACAGAGGACCACAGTTCAGATCTCAATTTTGGAAAGCACTCACAGCAGCCCTTGGAATCAAGTCTCAACTGTCAACTGCTTATCACCCTCAGACTGATGGACGAACAGAAAGCACAAACCAGACCCTGGAGCAGTATTTGAGGTGCTATGTCAGCTATCAACAGGATGATTGGCCCACCCTCCTTCCACTGCCAGAATTTGTTCTCAACAATTCTCTCCACTTAAGCCCCATTCTATCTCCTTTCTTTGCAACCTATGGCTTCAATCCAAGGGGAGGTCTTCTGGGACAAGAGACTCTTTCCAATGTCCAAGCTCCTGCTGTGGCTTCACACTTGCATAAGCTCAAGATCATCAGCACCTTCCTGGACTCCACCCTGAAGCGAGCCCAAGAAGATGCCTCCAGATTTGCCAGCACTCACAGAATGGACCATGAACTTGCTGTGGGTCAGCAAGTTTGGCTTCTGAGGAAGAACTTGCAGACCAAAAGACCAAGTCCCCAAGTTAGACAACCTCAAGTTGGGACCTTTCAAGATTTTGGAGCAAATCAATCCAGTCACCTTCAAGCTGGATCTCCCTGCACCCATGAAGATCCACCCAGTTTTCCATGTCAGCCTTTTGGAGAAGTTTGTGGCCAATTCCATTTCAGGCAGAGTTGTTCCTCCTCCTCCTCCAGTTGAGGTAGAAGGTGAAGAGGAATTTGAGGTTGAACAAATCTTGGATGCAAAGTGGTTTGGAAGGACACTCAATTCCTTGTCAAGTGGAAAGGTTATGTAAACAGTCTACTCTGAGTGAGTGATCCGTCCGAAGTCAAAAAACGCTTCCTCAAGTTTGAGTGACATTGTCACAATGGGGAGAAGCGAACAGAGAACGCCCTTGCACAGCTGTATTTATCCTGCTTCTGCTCTTTCCATTGATACCTAACACGTCCCGCCAGAATGCCCACAGCAGGAGCTACAAGAGATTTTAATAAGGGGGTCCAAAAAGTCGTACTACCACTACCTCCAACCCTTTCTTGTGTGACAAGCGACCCCAGCTGGACACCAAATTACTCTAAGTTCTCTTTATTCCGCTCTCCTACACTCTCCAAAGGAAAACACCCCAAAACTTTGATCCTTGGCCTGAAATTCAGTGCAAGGTCGCTATTCAACAGTGCCAACTTGCTATTCCAATCTCAGAATTTTTTGTCCATCAATCAGCTTGCAACAAGAATTGTGTGCAACACACATCTACTATCCTGGACCATTTCTCCATCAACTACTGGTTTTCCCCTGCAACAGGATTATCACTATGCGCAACGCAATACCATTCTTCAGACACGCCACTATAACCCGCATGAGCATATCTTTCCTGGCCTTGTCTGCAGCAACGCTAAGTTTCAATCTCTTAATTCTGATTTCTTAACTTATCTCTCTGATGATTTTACAGATTTTCCTGAAACTGACAACTCTCCTCTGTTCGAGCCTGTCGAGCCACCACTTGACTCTTACTGTCAGGAACAGGGCAGGACAGGACAAGGCAGACAAGGAACTGAGAGGAGTGATGATTGTATTGGAAACAATAATTCACTTGAGGGATGGGACAGGTCCCCCATCCCCCTTTTATACCTTTTGAGAGTGTTCCTTGTCAAGACTCAAAGAAAGTTCCAGAAAGAGCAATTAGTAATACAATGATACCAATGATACCAATGACAACAAGACAAGTCAGGAAAGCAAAGAAGGTTCCAGAAGGTTCCAGAAGGTTCCATGAAGGATTGTTCTAGAAGGTTCCAGAGGTTTCCAGAGGGTGATTCATAACACTTACCATCGATTATCCAACTCTCCTCCTGACGGTGCTCCGTCCACTTGTACACGCCAGCAACTGCGCCAGGCTTCTGGGGGGGGACAGCTGCCATCATCATCAACAAACACCTCAGATCAACCTCCAACTCTTCCCAAGATATGGAAGACAATGATGATGATGACGACTATGGTTGGAACCTGACACATTTGCTGTTGTCCTGGGCGAAGATGAAGACGAAGCTGAAGAGAGCCTAGCCACAACAGCAGACTGCATAGCAGCATCCATCAACACTCAACCCGAACCTGTCATTGAATCACCACTTCCACCATCTGTCATTGTCAACATCACCTGCAGTTTCTTCCTTGACACATCACGAACACACAAACTCGATTTCCCGCTGCACAAAATGGTTTCAGGAAGCCCAGCATTCACTTGTACTTGGAGGCCAGTTGCAAGTTCGATGCAATTTGCTCTTCTATTCTGGTCCCTCAAAACAACAGACTGCCCACCAGCACCGAATCCATCAGATAATCTGAAATAGAAACCAGCAAGCTCATGCATGCATCAACTGCCAGTGGGCTTTGGTTGACTTCTTAAACCAGTTTAAATAGGCCCTGCCAGTGGATGTATTCCAAATCCTGACTGTCTCGTCATCACCTCCAGACACAACAAACTGCAAGTTATAGTGGCGTGTCTGAAGATTGGTCTGTCCAGCATGTAGCTGAGGGCAATAGACTCGCTGTCTGTGTCGAAACCCAAGAAGAGTCCAAGTGAGGCCCGAGGAGAGAACTTGGTCTTGCGTGAGTTTGCAGGTTCTATGTACTCATTGTTGAGTGTGACAATGAGGCAGCTGAAAATTCCAAGGTGGCATACGTTGGGTTTTCGGCCTTGGTAATATTCAAATGGAATTCGACCACTGCGAGTGTGTTGCACACAATTGCACAGGAATGAAGCGTGGCTTATTGCGTAGTTTGTCAACAGCGCAAGCCAGCGCCCAGGTCTGCATTGGTGGTGGCTTGCTCTCCTCATGGCTATCGTGAGAACAATAACTGACAGTCACAATAGGTTTGGGTCCGTCTTGTGCCTCTTGCAGCTAACCAGTCAGCTCCACCTAACAGCTGGAAAAGAAAAACATTGGACAATATTGTGTTTCTTTTGGCTGGTGTGGGTGATTAGGCTGCTGTGACTGCTTGCTCTTCTTGGCCCTAATAGGCATGGGACGCTGGATTGCCCTGGAACCTGGATAGTCTTGGCCACCAGATTGCCCACTGCCACAGCAAGCCACCTGCCACAGTTTGCCACAAGCCAAGGCAATTTACCCACCATGGTTTGCTCCAGGCGACAGGACTGACAAATTCAGGTGGCGCCTTTGTGGATTCTGGGGATTCTGACACCCTGGCTTTCTTCAATTAGAGCCACAAAAGTTTCCTATGCAGGGGGTCTCTCAACTGCAGGGGAAAATGGTCAGAGTGGGATTCGAACCCACGCCTCGTGAGAGACCGCAACTTGAGTGCGGCGCCTTAGACCAGCTCGGCCATCTGACCACAGACATATTGAGTGTGGCAAGGGCACCCAGTGTGGACTGCTAGGCAGTGGTCAACCTGCCAGCGAGTGTGCAAATCCATCAACTGGAGTTCTGAGCAAAACCCTGCAGCTGGCGTGCTCTGCTGCTCTCAGATCAGCAGACATAAGCATTTTGTATTTTGCAAACACAAGCAAGAAACCCAAATGCTTCATTCGTATAGTGGCTAGTACGCCTCGTTGTGGCTGAGGAAACGGCGGTTCGACTCCACCATGTAGCAATCAGCTTTGCGCGGTACTTTGCTGCAGACTTGTTGTGGTGGAAACACAAGTTTGTTACCAAGCGCAGGTTTTGATGGGATCAAGTTTTGATCACGTCAAAAAAGCCGTCTTTGTGGCGCTAGGGTTAGGCCCCTTTCGCAGCACGAGATTTACCTTTTTCTAATTTTTGTTTTCGATAAAAGAAAGCAATTGTTTGAAAAACAGAAAGGAGGCAAAAAAGGCTATGGTGTTCGACAAGAAAGGGCGTACCGTCCTCTAATAGGGAAGGGGAGTATGCTCAGCACCAACCTCTTCAATTTGTGCCTGCTTGTGCTTTGTGGTTGTTTGGCAGCTTTTAATAGCCCCTGCCTACGCAATCTTCCTGTTCCAGCACTGGCACGTTGTGGAACATGTTTGAAGCTCATGCACCAACTGTACCAGCACATTGCTTAAGGCTGAACTCACCCCCACTGCATCTGGAGGTGGTTGCGCTTGGCACCTTCCCCACCAGATGAGAATCTGGGCAACTCATTGGACTGACGCCAGTGTCAACAGTTTTCCTCCTCCTCTGCTCAAGCAGATAATATAGGAGAGGTTTTTACCCTGTGCCGGTCACGCTTGCCTAGCAACAATTACAGCGTGTATATCATCATCATGTATCATTAATTCACAACAGGGTTTGTTTTCTCTTTCTCTCCAAGTTGGGGAGAAGGACCACCCACAAACACACATCTCCACTTCATTCACTCCTTCCACTCACTCACTCAGAGTAGACTGTTTACAATGGTTACAAATAAGACGCACCCAGCTCCTGCCAAGTGAGACTAGATGGAATGTCACAGGCTTCACAGCAAGTTTTTGTTGTTACTACCAGGGGATCCCTGCACCGCTATTGGGGGTATATATCAGTGGTAGATAGCTCGCTTCGCATGCGAGATGCCCAGGGTTCGATCCCCTGTGCCTCCACACGGTTGTTGGAGTGCATTGGAGTTATTGGTGTCATTGCCACTCTGGCTGACCAATCTGACAAGAAGAGCTGTTGGGCGATGCGCTCACAAAGCCTGTCTTCCAAACAGTCTCCCTGACTGGAAGATGCACATCCAAGAAAACTGCTAAGAATTTCAAATAGGAGTGACAAGGGCCACTTGGCTGCAGCCACACCAAAATAACCAGCAAGCGCACAAACAAAACCCCACGTGCACACCAAACTTTACAAACCCACCCTTCAATAAATGCCATCTCTAAGAAATTCAATTGTGTTCTTCTGAAATCCCCTTCCGTTCTACCCAATGAGCCTCCTCTGACCTCCTATAACACGATTTGAGCTGCCTGTCATTGGGTTGGTGTTATGAATCACCCTCTGGAAACCTCTGAAACCTTCTAGAACATTCCTTCATGGAACCTTCTGGAACCTTCTGGAACCTTCTAGAACATTCCTTCATGGAACCTTGTGGAACCTTCTGGAACCTTCTTTGCTTTCCTGACTTGTCTTGTTGTCATTGGTATCATTGGTATCATTGTATTACTAATTGCTCTTTCTGGAACTTTCTTGGAGTCTTGACAAGGAACACTCTCAAAAGGTATAAAAGGGGGATGGGGGACCTGTCCCATCCCTCAAGTGAATTATTGTTTCCAATACAATCATCACTCCTCTCAGTTCCTTGTCTGCCTTGTCCTGTCCTGCCCTGTTCCTGACATCATAATTCACTTCACCCTCTCCTACTACTCTCTGCCATCATGTCTGACCCAAACAACACCTTCCCTGATGCAACTGCCTTCCAAGCCTTGATGGACCAATTACAAGCCCTTTCAAGACAGACACACCAACTTCAAGAACAAGTCCTTCACCAGCAGCACCAGCTTCAACAACAACTTCACCAACAAGAACATCAAGCTCTTCCCCTGCCCCAAGCCAACCAAGCAAGAGAGCCCAAGGTTCCCAGCCCTGACAAGTTCACTGGGCTGGCCAAAGACCTTAGGAACTTTATGGCCACTGTGGAGAATGTCATCCTTCTCCAACCTTCAAGATTTCCCAGTGAGCAAGTCAAGGTTCTTTTCACAAGCACCCTCCTGTCTGGTCAAGCTCAATCATGGTACAGATCTCTCCCAAGCACACCCAACACCCTGCAAGAGCTCTGGGAGGGGCTGGAAGCTACCTTTGGTGACCCCTACGCATCTTGGACAGCAAGATCCAAGCTCAAGCATATCAAGCAAGGAAAGCAATCTTGTGTGGCCTACACCAACCAATTCAAGCAACTAGCCAGAGACTCTGGATACAATGATGCAGCTCTGATGGAGCTGTACCATGATGGTCTCCATGAGTCTATCCAAGACATGCTCTCCCAGTCTCTGCACATCCCTGAGACCTTGGAAGAGTACATTCTCCTTGCCATCAAGATTGACAACAGACTCTACTCCAAGAGGCTGAAGCAAAGACAAGTAGGAACTACATCAAGACCTACCCCAGTTCCTCAAGCTCTTACAGTTCCTGAACCCATGCAAGTGGATGCAGTTGAGACACTTCCTAAGGGTCCTCTGAGCCAAGAGGAGAAAACAAGGAGGGCCCAGCAGGGACTGTGTTTTTACTGTGGCTCCAAGGAGCATGCTGTCAAGGACTGCCCAAGGAAGAAGCACCCAAACTCCCAGGTCCAGGCTCACTGAGGGGCAATTCCCTGGACCCTCCTCCAAGCTGCCCCTGTTTCATCACCACCACCAGCACCACAAACACCTCAGATTCCAAGCCCCACCAACTCACCATGGATGTCAAGATTCAACTCTCACCCAAGTCAACCATCACAACCAAGGCCCTTATAGACTCTGGATCATCCTGCAACATCATTGATGCCACCCTTGCCAAGTCTTGTGCCATTCCTACGATCAAGAAATCCACACCCCTCAAGGTCCACTTTGCCAATCATGCTCTGTTCAAGGAAATCAGCCATGAAACCAAGCTAAGCCTCCACATCCAAGACTTTCCACCATCCATGGTCAATCTGGAAGTATTGGATCTTGGCTCACCCACATTCTCTGTCATCCTGGGATTACCATGGCTGCAAACCCAGAACCCTGCCATTGATTGGGTCACTGGTCAAGTCCAACCTCCACCAATCGGAACAGTCACCCAAAACTCAAGTCAAGCCCCCAAGTCTCATGCTCTCAAGCCCTTGATTCAAGATTCACAGCCAGCCAAGACTCAAGTTCCACAGTTCACAGTTCACAGTCAAGATTCAAGTAGAGCTCATAGAGCTCACAGTCATGGCCAAGTCTGTAGTTCACAGAACCCACAGTCAAAGATTCAAGTACCACAGTTCACAGTCCAAATTCAAGATTCAAGCTCCACAGCTCACAGTCTTTGCCAAGAACAGAACCCTCAGTCAAAGATTCAAGAATCACAGTTCCCAGTCAACAATTCAAGCCCCACTGCTGATGAGCACAGAAGGACAGACCTTGCACCTGAAGGGGGAGATGGTTTCACCCCACCATCCAAGACACACCTTTCACTGCTTCCTGAGAGTGTGTGGGCCTATGCTATTTCCAAGGACCCCAAGCCTCACAAGATTCAAATCAGCCAAGAAGAGGAAAAACTTGAGATACTCAAGACAAGGCATGATGCAGCAACAGCTGGACACCCAGGAGAGCACAAGACATATGAGCTTGTTTCCAGAGACTTCTACTGGCCAGGCATGAGGAAGTACATCAAGAACTATGTCAGCAGCTGTGAAACCTGTCAAAGAAACAAATCCAGCAGACACAAGCCCTATGGACTTCTGGAGCCCCTCCCAATTGCCATCAGCCCTTGGTCATCAATATCCATGGACTTCATTGTGAAACTGCCCCCATCCCATGGATTTGACTCTATCCTTGTTGTCATCTGCAGAAGGACAAAGTTGGCCCATTTCATCCCCTGCACTGAGAATATAGATGCACAAGGAACAGCAGACCTGTTTTTGCAGCACATATTCAGGCTCCATGGGCTGCCTCAGTCAATCGTCAGTGACAGAGGACCACAGTTCAGATCTCAATTTTGGAAAGCACTCACAGCAGCCCTTGGAATCAAGTCTCAACTGTCAACTGCTTATCACCCTCAGACTGATGGACAAACAGAAAGAACAAACCAGACTCTGGAGCAGTATTTGAGGTGCTATGTCAGCTATCAACAGGATGATTGGCCCACCCTCCTTCCACTGGCAGAATTTGCTCTCAACAATTCTCTCCACTCAAGCACCCAGCTATCTCCTTTCTTTGCAACCTATGGCTTCAATCCAAGAGGAGATCTTCTGGGACAAGAGACCCTATCCAATGTCCAAGCTCCTGCTGCGGCTTCACACTTACATAAGCTCAAGATCATCAACTCCTTCCTGGACTCCACCCTGAAGCAAGCCCAAGAAGATGCCTCAAGATTTGCCAACACTCACAGAATGGACCATGACCTTGCTGTGGGTCAGCAAGTTTGGCTTCTGAGGAAGAACTTGCAGACCAAAAGACCAAGTCCCAAGCTAGACAACCTCAAGTTGGGTCCTTTCAAGATCTTGGAGCAAATCAATCCAGTCACCTTCAAGCTGGATCTCCCTAGACATATCAATCCGGGCCTTACTTAGTGAAAGTGGTGCCACTTAGTGAAAGTGGGGCCACTATCAAGTCCACACTATCAAGTCCACTATCAAGTCCATTAATGAGTCCATTTTGTGTCTCCTTAATTGTTTTTTTTTTGTCAATTTTATTGTTTTTGTTATGGTTTTCACTTTACTATTGAGTCCACACATATGGACTCAATATGGCCTCAATATGGACTCATATGAGGCCAAGTCTAATTGTTTTTTTTGTCAATTTTTTCATTTTGTTATTGTTTTCCACCAGGGCCAAAAAAACTAAGTCCACAGTGACCACCCATGCTTTGAGCTCTCCCACCGGCACAAAGATGACGTGATACGACGTTCTAAGTGTCACATCTCTAAGCTAGAATTGCGAGAGGAATCCGAACCTGCAAAAAAAACTGCGGGTCGATTAGTGGCAAGCAGGGGATATTACGGGTTTTTCCAAAAACTTCAGATCGAAAAAACACTTCCACTCAGGAAATCTTTTTGGAGGAGGCTGTCCACCGCCGTTTCGACGCCGTAATCGTGTTCTACTCGTGTGGTTTGCTTATGGGTCCTGCCCTCACGTCCTGGGCTTGGGTCCGTGCAAGGTAAACTTGGCCTCAAAGAATTTTTGATTGTTTTTTCTTTGGCCCTCACTTAGAAATTTTTTCCAGAACGGGTTATTGAAGTATTTACTGTAGGATGGAAGCGGCGTCGGTGGCGGTGGCATGCCTTGGGAACATGGAAAAGCGTTATTGGCGTGCTTGCTTCTGACAGGGTCCTTCGATACTAGCTTGGCTCAGTCGCAATAACATTAACCTGTGGTTGTTGGTGGGTTGACTCTCCACTCTATCCGTCCAATCCATGACGCGATCGGCGACGAACTTTGTCCCTGCGAGCGACTTTGCTTTGCGCAGCTCCTCCAGCCCCCGACACTCCAGGCAACACCTCTTTCCGCACCACGTGCGGTTGAACATAACTACTTTCCCTCCGCCTTCACTGGGCAAAGCTCGTTCTTCGCACTGTTGGATCGATTGTGAACGAAAGATACGCGAAAGAAATCAAATAAACGTCTTCTTGGGATACAAAAATAATGGCGGGCGCAGGGCCCTCGTCTCCAGCGCCACCCATTGTCGTCACCGTCGTCCTCGACTACCTCACCAATGCCCGCGATCGGATGCACCTCGCGACGCTCTACCGCCTCGAGCACCGCCAGGCCGAAGCACTTGTGCTTATACGATCACGATCACGGCGACTGCGGCGACGGCGCTGGCCTCGACGATTGCCGCGAAAGGGATGACAGCCGAGACAGCTCCCTCCGTCCAGCGACCACACCCACCGCGACGACCCCGTCCACAGCACCCTTTACAACCTTTCGGGAGCCGACGCGCCAACGTGGATACCACCGCGCAAAATGCACCGGCGCCGCCGCCCCATAAGCCCTCCACGTCAACGAGGCTCGCCTCGCCCGCGCTCGAGGCCGCCAGCGCCCGCAGCGACCCCGCGATGCTGGACTTTCTGCTGAAACACGCGATTGCCTGCCTCGCGGACGTTGGCTGCGACTGGGTGCGGGGACGCGGAGTTTATCGGTCCGGCGGCGACGGCGGAAGCTGGGGGCGGAGATGGAACACGCCGGCGCACCTCGATCAACGGCCGCCGCTGTATGTCGCGAGCGAGGGCGGGCACGTGGCGGTGCTTGCGCGGTGGGCATCGGGGACTGACGCTCACAATGGTGGTGACGATGGTGTTTCCGGCGAGGGTGGCGGCGGAGAGATCGCCGTGGGGCTGGCGGCAGCGGTGGTGGCGACTAGAGTCCATGGAGACAGGCGTTTTCCGGGTCTGCCACTTGACGGCCGCGACCGCTGCGTCGTGCAGCAAGCGATGAGGCAGGCGGCGACGAACGGGCAGCTTGCGGTGCTGCAGTGGTGGTGGGACGCTTGGATCGCGCCTTTGCGGCGCGCTGGGCGGCGCGCTGGGCGGCAGGCTGAGTGGACTGTGCAGGTGGACGATGGACGATGCAAGCGCCGAGGGACATGTGGCCGCGCTTCGGTGGCTGCGCGAGCGCGGGATCGTGCTGGACAGCTCAGCGCGTGCGCTGGATCGCGCGAGCATGAACGGACACACGGAAACTGTGGCGTGGTGCGCGCTGCGGCACGCAGTCGAACGGAGGAAGATGGCTGCACTGAACTGGTGGTTTCACTCTGGGCTTCCGCTGAAGTACTCGTCTCACACTGTAAAGGCTGCGCTCAACGCGGGCCTCTTGTCAGTGCTGTACCAGTGGCGCGAGCGCGAGCGGACAGAAGAGAGGCGTTCACAGGGGGACGAACAAGTAGTACAGCAACAACATGATCCAAGCTCTGCGGACGCAGGCGCGGGCGCTGCATCCGACAACGTGGAGACTGCCATCGTCATTCTAGTTCGCGTTGCACCTCGCCAACCTCGCCAACCTACTCGCCAACCTACTTGCCAACCTACTGGCTATCCTCACCTGTTGAGCCCACTGCGTCGGTCTACTCGTCTGTCAACTCGCCAACCTCTCCAACAACCTACCTCTGAGAAGCAAGAGTCGGAGAACATGTCTTTCCTCCGTCGATTTTGCGAAAGATGAACCGGCAACAATGCCACTACCGCCATCTAACTGCACTTTGATCTCGTTCTTGGTAATGATATAGCGACAAGAAAACGAAAAGAGAGAAGAGAGAAAAGGAGAAAGGGAGCACTTGGTGATCCGAAGCGCATCAAAAACCAGGCCATCGAGCAGTGAGAAAGAAGAAGAAAAAAGGAAAAGAAAAAAAAAAAGAGAAAAAAAAACAAATCTTGAATTCTTTATTGCGTAAAGTAGATACTCTTCCATCCGGTGACTCTTCAATAGCGAAAAAAAAGGATAGAGCGTGGCAGGAGTATTCACCAAGCATACACACCGCCTTTGTGGATAAACTTGCCGGCGTCGGCATCGCGCTTGCCTTGGATAACGCTCTGAATGGTCGCAGCGCTCGTCTCGGCGCTCAGCGCACCGTGAGCAATCGCAGTCTTGCGGCTCTCCTCCCCACCCAAGTTCGTGACGACGTAGCCCGGGCAGAGGGCCCACACCTTGCAGCCCCATTCGGCAAACTCGTGGTGGTGGTACGCGGCCTGCATGTTGAGCGCCGCCTTGCTCACGCGGTACGCGGCAGACAGCAGCCCGGGGTACCACGATACGGGGTCGCCGATCGACCCGAGCGAGCTGGAAATGTAGATCAAGCGCGGGTCCGACGACTTTTTCAGGAGCGGGGCGAACGCTTCGGTCACAATGGCCGGGCCGGTCGCGTTGGTCGCGAGCGAGGCGCGCATCTGCGTCGCGAGGTCCGGAGCTAACGAAAAGATGCCGGCGTTGTTGAGCAGCACGTCGACGCGGCCGAGCTCGGAGGCGACCTGGTCGGCGGCGGCGCGGACGGACGCCGGGTCGGTGACGTCGATTTGAACGACGGTCAAGGGACCGGTGGCGCCACGCGCGCGGATTTCGTCGACGGCCTTTTGGCCCTTGGCGAGGGAGCGGACGCCGAGGACAACGTGGTAGGGAGTGTCGGTGGAAGCGGTCGTCGTCGCGAGGAGGGCGGCAGTGTCGAAGCCGATGCCGCTGTTTGCGCCAGTGATGAAGACCACTGTGGTGTTTGCTGTCGTCGTCGTCGCCGCAGTAGCTGCCATTTTTTTTTTTTTTCTTCTTCTCTCTCCAGGGGGTTGGTTCTTTATGTTGAGCAAGGGTAGTTTCTTTGCTCTTGGCAAGAAAGTGTTTGATGAAGGTGATTGTGAGGGTGAGAGAAATACGAGCGGAGGGATTAAATACTTACGGTAAGCAGCGGCCTTCGAGACCCGCCGAGCCAGGCTACGTCGGCGGGAGACGCTTTTGTTTACGGACGGATGTGCCCCCGCAAGCATGCAAGCAAGCAAGCAAGCAAGCCGCGCGTCGCTTCAAAACAAATAAACAAAGCGTGACATCATCCATCTGTCTGCAGCAAAGACACGAACCCACACACGGAGCAGTACCAAGAAACAGCCAGCAATAGTGCGGTCGGTGCTGTAAAAAAAAAAGCGAAGAAAAAAGAAACAAAAACCAATACCGGCATTTGTAGTCTCGCGACAGATCCACCTGCCGCTCGATTTCAAAGCAGCCGCTTGGTGTTATCTTTATTGCAAAAAAGGCGACGCCCGTGTCCAAGCCGAGGAAAGCTGGTCTCCCTTCAGGGTAGAGAGCGTCGGTAGGTGTTTAATGCGTGCTTAATGGAGGCTCAAACGGATTAAGGTGGGAGAAGCTGCCATAGGAGCAAGACTGTCCACCAAATCCTTGCCACCTCGCCGCGAGAGGTTAACTTTGTGCAGCGATTTTCCAGCCCTGGGGATTCACGTGTAGGCTTAAATCCTCTTCGCAGCGCGGCAGGCTCGAAATGTGCAGCGAGGATCATCCGTCCGATCGCAGGGGCGAGTATCACTGCTACTCCCCAGGACGCAAATTTCTTTTGGCCTCTACATTGGAAGGAAAGATATACTGCGTATGAAAATGGAGGCTTGATTAAGCGCACTTCACGAGTTGTCTGTACCCCCCGCCGTGCTTTCCCTTTATATTCGTTTCTCAGACTCCTCGTCTTGGAGGAAGCTGTGCCAGCGGTCTGGAGCGGATATCGGCTTCCTACGGAGTAATTCGCTTGGATTTGTATGACGGACCACTTTCGTGTCTCGCGACGTAGTGCTGGCCAAAAACGGGTGTGGGCGGTGGCGGACCCTGCGCACGCGGATATGTGCGACGAACTTGTGACCCATTTCGACGGAGCGGACCGTGGTAGTGAGCGTTAGAAGCCGATGGAGCTATTGACGGCCGTGATGAAAACGACGGTTGGCGTTGCGTGCGCAGACTGCTGCTGACATATGCTAAAGTGATGAAATAAAGGGAGAGTTTACGGACAAGAGAGTGAGATAAAGAGAGGGAGTGTGTGTGGGGTGTGTGTCTGTGTGTGTATGTGTGCGTCTGTGTATGCGGCGTGCAAAGCGTTTGTTTGGTTCTTCAAGTATTAATATTAATATTTCCGAATTTTTCCGCAGCAGATCCGCCGTCTCGGGACAAAGTCAGTTTGTTTTTGACGGAGGACACACTTGAACACACGAACAACAATCGAATGTCAGCCTATAAATAAAAACGCGCCTATCCCTGGCGCACTCTCATAGTCACACACACACACACACACACACACACACTCTCTCTCTCTCTCTCTCTCTCTCTCTCTCTCTCTCTCTCTCTCTCTCTCTCTTTCTCGCAAATGTCAACTCCGACTGTCGTTTTCATCACCGGCGCCAACAGCGGCATCGGCTTCGGCACCGCCGCTCTTCTCGCCGCGGCGCCGGACGCCCGCTACCACGTCCTGCTGGGCGTCCGCTCCGTCGAAAAGGGCCAAAAAGCCGTCCAAGACATCCGCGCGCGCGGCTCAACCGCTCCGCTCACCCTTGTTCGCATCGACGTCTCGGACCCAGCATCTGTCCGCGCCGCCGCCGATCAAGTGGCCGCCGAGATCGGCCGCGTCGACGTCCTCGTCAACAACGCCGGCATCGTCGTCACATCCGGCGACCTCGTCACAAGCCTCCCTTTAGACATATCCGTCCGGGGGGCCGATTAGTACAAACAAAGCCGATTAGTACAAACGAAGCCGGACTGCGTCCCACAGAGGGCCCTCTCATCAGCGTTCCCACAGAGGGTGCCTCGCATCAGCGTTCCCACAGAGTCTGCCAATTTCGGAAATTGATTTTTTTTGTCAATTTTTTCATTTTGTTATGGTTTTATGTGAGGGCAAAAAAAACTATGTCCTCACTGTGTCCCACAGAGGGCGTTGAACCTGCACAGCGTCCCACAGAGTCCCCTCTCCACAGCGTTCCGACAGACTCCCGAACCCCAGACTGCGTCCCACACAGAGTGCCCCAACAGCATTCCCACAGAGTTGCAATTAATTTTTTTTGTCACTTTTTTCATTTTGTTATGGTTTTATTTCACCACAGCGTCCCCACAGAGTCCCCACAGAGTAATTGATTTTTTGTCAATTTTTTTCGTTTTGTTATAGTTTTACGTGAGGCCCACCACCTCCGCCGCCGGCTGAGGCTCGCCGACCCCCTACCCACGCTGAATGGCCGCGCACAGCGGTGCAACAGAAGGCCCTGTCGAGGACAATGACGCGGCAAGCCACCAGCTGCACCACAATGCCACGGATGACGACGACAACACAGTCGTTGTCGCCGCCGCCGCATCAGCAGCTGCTGAGAGCGAGCTCGTCGCCACCCAGAGCGTTTGCGGCCGAAAACTCCATCGAACCGTCGAGATTGTCCAGCAGCAGCAGTAGCAGCAGCAGCATTAGCACCGCACACGGATCACGCTCCCGTCGGATCACCAGTCGACGACGAGATGCCATCCGTGTCTCTGCCGCTGCCAGCAGGTCAATCTGCGCTGGACGGAGATCCCGCGGGTCCGACCGCAGACGATGACGTTTCGTGGGGAAGAACAGACACGGGTCTCGTTGAGGCTGGAGCAGTCTTCACGGATTTTTGAAAGTATTACGGTGCTTGTTCCCCTGGCCACTCCCTCACCGACCAACTGACCAACCCCACCGAAAAACTCGCACACACGCACACACACACACGCACACACACACACACACACACACACACACACTCACGAATTTACGCGAATGCTCACGTCATTTCAAATCGCCACAGCTCGAGCGTTCGCCAGCCTTAAGTGGGGTTGGGTGGGGTCAACAGAGCCTGTCAGTGCAACCGGGACAAGCCGCCAACAAACCCTCTCGGTTATGTATTTCCGCCGAAAGTCACTCGCTCCCTCCCTCTCTCTTTCTCTCTCTCTGTCGCTCTGCGCGGCTGGCCGAACAGACCCGCGCCGACGACTTGTGGCGGGCCCTCTTCCTCGCCGCGCCTTCCCCCGCCTCTGCCACATTGACGTCGCTGGCGGCACCCTCGACGGCACCGTGCTCCTGTGGGAGAACGTCGTCGCCGGCGGGACCAACCGCGTCGAGACCACGTCGGTCCTCAGGGCCCATGCGCCGGGCAAGTGAGGGTTAGGTTACTGCGCTGGGTGCGGCTCTGCGGCCGTTCATTGCCTCCTGCGCCGTCAACGGGTTTGTCATCGTGTGGGACCGCGCGACTGGAGAGCCCGAAGCTCAGCGCGGACAACAGGTTCGGGTTGGCGGGCCACGGGGGTTGGGTCGTGCATGGTGGTGTGATTGGGGAGATGACCATTTGGGATTTGCGGACGTGAAACGTTTGTGGGCCACGTCGAGTCGGTGACACACCCGACGGCGCATGTGTCGTCTCGGGCTCGCAGGACGAGACCGCGCGTGTGCGGGACGCGGCGACCGGCGTTTGCGTGCGGGTGTTGGACAGGCACTGCGAGCACGTAAAGTCGATGGACGTGGGCGACGGCAGGATTGCGACCGGGGACTGCGCCGGCGTCGTGAAGGTGTGGGATCTGGAGTCGGGCGATCTGTTCTTTCAAACGCTGTCCGCTTCGCATGACAATGAGCTGGTCAAGTTAGACTTTGGCGGCGACATTCCCTTTGCCAGCGAGTTGCGAGCCCTTTGCTATTGAACATGCTCCATAGCGAGTTCAGAGAGACTCTCATAGACATGATGAATTCATTCTTCCCGTCATTCAAACACACACCGGGTTATGGCGCTTTTTGATTTTGTTCCCTCTGCAACCCTCAGCGAAATGAAAAGGCTGTGGCGCAGGGACTGTAATGCTGAAGCCTGCAGTGGCATATAAAAAAAACTCGGCCACCAGGGGTGATAGCCACGTTGAGCGTTCGTAAACATATAGTGTTGCTACTGGTATTCAGAAAATCGGTTGTTTTATATTTACTTTGCAAAACCGCTCTCTCGCCTTTCTTTCATTTGACGGACTCCAACACCCGCATCCTTTTTTTCTGTCGAAATAATCTAGAAAAACTAGTCTTGGTTCCCTTCTGACAAGCGCAACAGGGAGAGGTTTATTCCCTCGACTGCATGGGTCGGTACAAGCATACCAGAAACTCTGCCGAGAGAAAGGGGGTGCAAGTAGCAAGGAGGAGTTGACATAAATAGACAAAAAATTCGGAGCGCTCCCGAAGTGGCTGTCCTCCGCGGGCTCCCGGCTCCGTGCGCTCTTTTCGAAGGGTGGATTCTCGAAGAAGGGCTTCCGTGCCACCGCCCACGTCGACGCGGAGGAAGTCGTCCTCGGCAGCCCGGGAGGCAATCGCTGGGATACAAACGTCCCGCCGCCGCCCGCCTCTGCTTCGTTGACGAACCACTGCGCTCAGCGTATGACGGAGAGAGGTATCGCGGCGGCCACCGTCCAGGCGGCTTTTAGTGGGGGCCGGGCTGTGTTCGATGCTGCGCGCTCCCAGTGGACTTACTGTGGGTGTTTTGTGTGTTGGAGACTTGGTTTGCGCCCGTCGCTGATTTTCTTGGCCCTGTCGTTTCTTCCACGAGCAGGCAGGCGAACCCGAACCAAGCTGGTCACGTTGTTGGCGTCGTGTTAGCCGCTGACACGGCTTGCAAGATGAATAATGCTCACGCACACGGTAACGACAAGTGTAACAGTAACAACGACAGCGACGACAGCAACTTGAACAAGCTCGTCGTCGATGAGACGGCCCAACAACAGAAAATGCATCCAAACGCACCCCGCGCCGCGCCATACCTCTCGCTGCACCAACCGCAACAGCACAATCGGCACCAGCTGCAGCAGCAGCATTTTGACCATCCGCCCCTTTCAGCCACCTTTTTGTCGCAGAGACTCTCCGCTCCATCCCAAGTGCAGGGCGGCGCTCCGTCGAATTCGTTGTCGTTGAGCCTGCCAATGTCCTCATCGTCGTCGTCGTCGTCGTCGACTTCTTCTGCGTCGGAGCTGCTTCTTCGAGTTGCAGAGGGTGCCACTGCCACTGCAAACGATCGCCCAGCAGGGCGCCGTCTGCGGCCGGCGCACTCCTCCTCGGCCGTCCCTGCTCGAGCGGGTGTTGGTCCCTCTGCTAACATCCCCGAGACGATGGTACGGTTTCTCTCCTACTTTTTTCGCCGAAAATCACTTCCCTTCCCAGTTTGCCCTCGTACCTTTCCCAGCGAGCATTCACCTCGTAACAAGTTTTTCGACCATTCCCTCCCAACCAAAAAAGGTCGTGCGAGCCGTGCCGCGATCGTAAAAAAAAATGCGACGGAGTCCGGCCCCACTGCGGGTACTGCACGAAAAAGGGCGAGGCAGCCACCTGCCTCTACCTCGGAACGAAATCCAAGGTCGATCCGGTGCTGGCCAGCCGATACCAGCAGCAGATTGACGCGGACCGGAAAGAATGGGAGGTCAAGCTGGGTACGCGCCCGAACCGAATCTGCTAATCTTCTCCCACTTCCCCCCTCGCATGACATTTGCAGATCCCCTAACACTTTCATTTTTTTCTTCTTTTTTCATCTCTCTAAGCCCGAGTCGACCCGGACTGGCGCGTCACTCCCGAAACGCTCCACGAAATGCTTGTCAAAGCCAGTCTCCAGGAAAATATCCTGCGCCCCAGCTAACTACCCGAACATCGACCGACTCTCCGCATCAGCGACGTCGCCGTGTCTGCCAGACCGCCCCGGCGCGGACCCGTCCGAGCAGGAGTTGCTCGTGGACGTCTACTTTGATAGGGACATATTCATTCAGGTCATTCACAAAAAATTGTACCTTGAGAAGAGAAGGCAGCTGCCGTCGTTTTTGCAGTGCGTACATCTTTGGTTTAAACCCCCACTCCCCGTGTCTAAAGCCTTTCAAAGAGCAGCAGTGTGCGCCTCGGGCGCGTCAGTGCAAACGCTGATGACGCTGCCGAAGCAGGTCCCCACGATTGAAAACCTTCAGGCGCTGTTGATCCTCGCCGACATCTCCTTGAGTAAGATTTGGGACCTTGCGCTATCGGGCTTTTGCATTCCAACAAACTCCATCGATTCCCGTTCATGACCAAAACAACAAATACCATTGTCTTGCACACTATACCTCCCTAATCTTTCTTGCAGTGCTGGGAAAAATGCCTAGACATATCAATCCAGGCCCTACTTAGTGAAAGTGGGGCCACTATCAAGTCCACACTTTCAAGTCCACTATCAAGTCCATTAATGAGTCCATTTTGTGTCTCCTTAATTGTTTTTTTTTGTCAATTTTATTGTTTTTGTTATGGTTTTCATTCACTATTGAGTCCACACATATGGACTCAATATGGCCTCAATATGGACTCATATGAGGCCAAGTCTAATTGTTTTTTTTTGTCAATTTTTTCATTTTGTTATTGTTTTCCACCAGGGCCAAAAAAACTAAGTCCACAGTGACCACCCACACTTTGAGCTCTCCCACTGGCACAAAGACGACGTGATACGACGTTCTAAGCGTCACATCTCTAAGCTAGAATTGCGAGAGGATTCCGAATCTGCAAAAAAACCTGCAGGTTGATTAGTGGCAAGCAGGGGATATTGCTGGTTTTTCTGAAAACTCCAGATCCAAAAAACTCTCCCACTCAGGAAATCTTTTGGAGGAGGCCGTCCACCGCCGTTTCGGCACCGGAATCGTGTTCTACGCATGTGGTTTGCTTACCGGACCTGCCCTCACGTCCTGGGCTCAGGTCTGTGCAAGGTAAACTTTGCCTCAAAGAATTTTCGATTTTTTTTTCTTCGACCCTCACTTAGAAATTTTTTCCAGAATGGTGGTGGATGGCTGTAGGAGTATGATAAACGTGTTGATCGGTCAAAAGAACATTAGAATCCCCAGCCGCCCCAAACGGAGCAGGCAGCCGGGGCCGTTTCCAATCCGTTCCCGTCCAGGCCGGGGCCTCCTCTTCAGAGAGCGCCAGCGCCCCCCTCCCCGGCCAACCTCGAGGACGGGGAACTTTCCCCGCCTCCTGGTTTTTCAGAAGTGTTCCCGACCGATGGGGATCATTCCCATCTCAAGTCATGGACCTCACTAGTCATTGCGGCTGGAATCGTCTGGCACACATATACCCTTACTCCTTGTCTTATGGCGCTGGTTTTTCCTGGGCGGTCTTTTTTCCCCACAGGGGTTTTTTTGTCTGGGTTTTTTTCCAGTTGCCTGGTGCTCACGCATCTCCCAGCCTCTCTCTTCGCTCTCTCATCGCTCCAACTGAGCAGCCCAATTCGATCGTCCCCCTTTCACACTCAGTTTTTTCTAATATCCCCCCTCGCCTACTTCCCGCTCCCACTTCCCGCTCCCACCACCCACCACCCACCGCCCCACTCTTTCGCGGACGTTCTCCCTCGTGACCGTGCTCCCCGCGTGCCGTCAATTGCTACAGAGCGCTGCGCGATCACTTTCCTAGTCGATGCCTATTAGAGGAGTAAGAAACAAGGAATTTGCTCACAATCAACGTCGGGTTGCTCACTATCTGATTAATAATGATCGCAAAGAGAGCACCGAGAAGCATATGAAGCGAGAACAAAACACCAACGCCGCAAAAGGTGTTGTGAAACGGCTACTAGCAGCTGCGGCGACTGCAACTTTCGCGATTTCGGTGGTACAGAGGAAGGGCAGGACCTGTCGGTTTTGCTCCTGTTACGCGCCTTGTGTGGCGGCAAGCGGAATTGGGCCACTTGCAGCGAAATGCGCGTTTGCAGCGATGTTTCCTCCAATCGGGCCAGGCATGGGCGGGGACGAGCTCGACGGCGAGCGTCAGCGGCGTGAACAGTGCGGTCGTGACGGCGAAGACGTCGACGACGCCGCCTCGGCCAGCAGCACCTTGACAACGTCGCGGTTGCCGCCCTCCACTGCGGTGAATTCCTGCACGTCGTTCTTGACCGTCGACTCGGCGCGGAACTTCGCCCCGAGCAGCGCGGACTCGCCGCGGTTGAGGGGGCTACCGCGGGCGTGAATGGTCGCTGGGCGATGAGGTTGCTGTCCAAGCATTCCTCGTGTCCACTGTAACCACCTCCTCTCCTGCTCTGTTCTGGCGTCGACGCTACATCCGTGGCCGGCCTTGGTCAATAGTCGTTTTTTCTTATCTCAGACTTGACTTTCTGCGCAACCCTCCGCCGAGAGAACGGAATGAATGGCTTCTCCGATCTCGTTCCCCTTTTTCGCGGAGCGTGTTTGGACAACAGGTTCAAGAATGTCACTGAACTTGGAGGGCGACATGGTTTGCGGCAGTTAGCGCGCTTGATGTTTCTCTTTGTTTATTGAGTGGGGCAAAAGTACTGGACTTCAATCCGCAATACTCTATTCTAGTTAGGAAACCATTTGCTGTGTGTCGGTTTTTTTTAACGCAGTCATTTTCTTGTTATTTCTTAGCCTCTTCAATCAGGGTTTTATTTTCCTCTTTGAGTGGAACAAAAATGCACAAGAGGGCTAATACTGGCGCAAAACTCATGGCGCAGTTACAGCTCGTCGTGGGCTGAGGCCTCATCACTTTCATGGAAAGGTTCACTACTGTGCATCTTGGACACGATTGGGTTCACAATACTCTCCAACTCCATCCGCCGCGCGGGTTAGGGTTAGGGGACTTTTTCTTTCTTCACATTCTCACGTTCGTCAGAGACGCGCGTGAGGACGTCGTCGGGAGGCAAAGTCGAGGTTGATCGCGCTGTCTAAGCAAACCAAACTCAACTTCACCCCTGTCCCCAACCCCCAAGCGATCGCCCCGGCGCCTGAAGCTGTCCTAGGCAGTCAAGTCGTCGGCAGTAGCGAGCCGCACCGACCGTTCCCACGGGAGCGATTCTCCGTCAGCACCGCCGCCGAGTTCCACCAGCTTGAACGAGATCTTTTCCATCATCACCAACGACGAATCCTTTGCCCGACCTGCCGACACCCCCTTATTTCGAGAGGCGTAGCCGGCCGGCCGAATACCAAATCAAGGATCCAGCGCCTGTCCATCGCCTGCTCCCAGTGCAGACCCTCGGTGGCCAGCCGCTTTCATAAGGCAATCGCAGATCTGGACTCCACCAACGCAGCGGCGCTCGAAGCGGCCAACCGATCCGTCTGGTTGACGGCCTCATCCACAGCACCACCATCGGCAGCGGTAGATCCCCCCCGGACACCCGAATCGACCCATCGCAACCCGAAACAACGCACCCCACCGTCGATCGATACCTTAGAAGCAAAACGAGGGCGCCCTGCATTGGAGGGGGCCGAGTTCAGATCTGTGTCTGCATCGCGAGACGCACCGCTTGCTTCGGACGACGCACTTCCTGCACCGCGCGACACCGGGGCTGCATCGCGCGACGCAACCTCTCCCGCTCTCGAATTAGCGCCGACAGCGCACACCGCCACACCACAGACCCCAACCCAGCCGGCCCCAACGCCGCTCTTGGCCCTTTTGGACGACGACTACGACGATTACGACGACGAGACCGGCAACTTGGGGGATACGCTTGAAACTTCGTCCCACACCATGACGCAACGCACAGGCCCAATGTCATCACAGCTGAGTTCTCAGACGCCCTTGACCGGTTCCTCTTCCGAAACCCCACACACACTCATCCCCCCAACCAATGAGGAATTAATCGGATTCATGGCCAGCCAGCAACGTCGATGGGCGCAGCAAGAGCGTCTTAACCAGCAATCGAGAGATAAGGCCACCTACTTTACGGAGACTCTGGACGCGATGCGCGGACGGATCCTTGACTTGGAGAATATTATCACGGCAAAAGATGAGCGCATCCGCGCACTGGAGGAGGAGTTGGAACGAGTTCGGAAGGCGCGGCGGGGGCGGAGGATTGACGACGACGATGAAGAGGAGGAGGGCGCAGGAGATGAGGAGAACGATGGAGATGGCGGAATGCCGGGGGAGGAGGTCGATCAGCCACCTGTGCGGAAGGGGGGGCGACGCCCCCCCAGTGCCTCGAACAGCCGTCCTAAGCCGGGTGATGGGGGCGCTCCCCCCAACCGCCGTTTCCCGCTAAGTTTCGCTGCCATTGCAGCAGCCAAAGCACCAGAACCGCTTTTCGCTAACAACTTCCGCAAGGGCATTAAGTTGATTACCGATCCTAAGGTTGACACTGAGACCAAGCTCAAGCAGATTTTCAGACCCAGATCCTCCGTTGTCGAGGCGCGCCGCGCAGCGCCAGACTATGTCCCGCCTGCGTGGTCCCTTGAAGGAGCGAAGTATGTTCCAGTCTATGTTAGGCCCAATCTTTCAGATATTGGTCGAGCTGCACCCCGCCACAGTTTGAGACTTCTATTCACTGCTGCAAATGGATTCCCACGCGTCCCTGAGATCTCTGTGATTGGCAAGCATGCGTCGCTGATGGAATGCTGGGTTCTGGAATCTGAGAAGGCCAAGTTTGTGGCCGCCTGTAAAAAGGCTGAGGTTGTGGTGGATGATGAGTGTGAACCCTGGAAACCCTCGCGCCTTCGATCAGGGGCCGAGGCTGAAGCTGCTGCTGTGCGTGCATATCTGAGCCGAATTGCTGGAATTCTGAACCACCCGACATTCCGTCCCTCTGTGCTGCTGGCAAAGTCTATCTGTGAATTTGTGCCCCGCCGGTTTGTGGCTGACCTGAAGGGGAAGCTTCGCGACCCGTCACACTTTCCCGCCAAGGGGAAGGAGCCGGAGACGGAGGCAGAACCTTTAGAGACACCCAGGCCTCGTGGGGCTGAAGACACCGGAGCTTCCAGTGGTGCCGACGCTATGCTTGATGATTGATGGACTTAGATTTGGATTTGTGAACTTGAACTGCTCGCTCTCAGGACATGTCAAGAACATAGACCAAGCATTTTCAGATTTCCATTCAGACTATATTTTGTTGGCGGACACTGGGATCACTGTGGTGGAGAATAACCCGTTGAGGGGATTGGTGGCTGACTCAAGGGGACCGGCGTTGGAGTTTGAGGAGCGGCTTGGGCATAAGGGCAAGAAGGGGGTGTCCATTCATAAGGGCAGGAGGATGGAGGAGGACTTGGTGGTACAGACTCTGGAGAAGGACACAAAGGGGGAGTGGGTCATTGCGAGGATGTCAGAGATTATCTTGGCAGTGGTGTACTTTGCACCCTCGACGGATTTGGAGGTGCTTCAGTCATTCTCAGCAACAGCAGACAGGATTGCTGGGGCTAATCCCCAGGCACCCTTTCTGATCATTGGAGATTTCAACACTTCACTGCAGGAGTACGGCTGTGCCCACTCTCAGCCCAGGCTGAGGGTGGACTGGTGGCGCGCTTGGATTGATGGCTCAGGATGGAGCAGGGTTGAGCCAGTTCGGGGCCAGTGGACCACTTTCTCACCTAGAATTGCTGGCCCCGTGGGCAGGGGAGTCACTGACTTGCTCCTTGTGAATCGAGCTGGACTTGGAGCTGTGCATAACTTGGTTGTCCATGACGCACCAGAGGAACACTTGGCCTTCACAGACCACAGGATGCTCACTTTGAGATCCGAACACACCTGACCATGAAACCACCCTTTGAGAGACTGAATGTGCGCAGGCTGATGCTGAGACAAGTCCAGTATGAGAAGAAACTTGCAGAGACCAGGAAGCCTTTGAGACAAGAGATTCACTCAGCATGGAAGACTGTGAATGCCGCTGCTGTGGCTCAGGAGGAGTGGTCCTTTGAGCGCAGACGTGCCTGTGCAGATTCTGTATCTCAGTTGGTGGTGAAGTGGCTTGTTGACACTGGTGTCCAAGTGGCTGGGAAGACCAAGTTTAGGGGTGGTGCAGGTGGCCCTGATGTCGAGGAGAAGCATTTGGAGGAGCTGAAGCGCCGGCGGGACCTGTCCCGCATGGAGGCTGAAGCCCACCCTGATGATGATCCTGTCGGGCAGAAGGACGCCTGGGCAAAGTTCAGGCAGTGGAACCGGCTGACAAAGGTGGCCATCAAACGCTTCAGGAAGAGGGTGTACTCTGCCGTGCAGGATTTAGCTGTCAAGGACTTTGCTGCTGAAGCCAAGAGAATCAAGTGTCAGAAATCCAGAGTGGAGCGCACTCACTGTGCCCTTGACCCTCAGAAACTTCCAGACTATGCTGATCACTTTAGGGGAACCATTGGCCATGAGCCAACTGGTACTGATGCCGTCAACCAGGATGTCTTAGCTGCCTGCAGTGCTGAACGGCCCATGGTGCCTCTGAAGCTATCTGAAGTTGCCTGGATCAAGAAGAATGCTGTGGAAGAGGCTTGCAAGATTGCACCCCGGGGCAAGGCCCCAGGGGAGGATGCCCTGTTTGGTGAACTGGTGTGCATTGCCCCACATGTGGTGGCTCCTGTGTTGCAGAGATTCTTCCAGTTGCTTGCAGCCCTCCAGGTGGTTCCCACACTCTGGGGGATCGCGAATGTGGCCCTGGTGTACAAGAACAAGGGGGTGAACACTGATGTGGCAAACTACAGGCCAATCTCTCTGTGCTCAAGGCTGAGGCTGGTGTATGAGCGGGTGTTGGCCCCGCAGGTGGAAAGAGTGGTTGAAGGAATGATCCACCCCTCACAGGGTGGTTTCAGGCGCCACAGGTCCACCATGGACCAGGCATTCACTCTGCATGAGCTTCAGCAACAGTACCCTGATCTGACTGTGGTGTACTTGGACATCAAGGCTGCCTATGATTGCACAAACAGGAATTATGTGTGGGAGTCCATCTGGAATGCCAAGAATGACAAGAGTCCTGAGTTTACCAGGAACCAGTTGCTGCCGATTCTCAGATCCTTGTTTGACTTTAATGCGTGCCAACTTCTGGTCATGGGCCAGAAGTCTGATCAGATTCCAGTGACGCGGGGATTTCTACAGGGAACTGTGTTGTCCCCGATGCTGTTCAATGTTGCCATCAACTCGCTGCCTGAGGCGCTCTCCAGGGTGCCCCACAGCCAGTTGCAATGTGGTGGATTGAAGATCAACTCTCTGCTGTTTGCTGATGACTCTGCAGTGTTTGCAAGGAACAAGGCAGTCCTTCAGAATATGCTTGATGAAGTCCACAACTGGTCCCAGAGGCGGGGCATGACCTTTGCAGCACAGAAATGTGTTGTTGTTTCCAAGACAAGGAACCTGAGATTGCAGATGAATGGGGTGGTACTCCCCCAGGAGAAGACTACACTGCAGTTGGGACTTGTGCGTGATTGCAACGGAATCGACTTTGAGACGTCTCTGCAGATGAGGGTGAAGAAGACTGAGAAGATGCTTCAGTTTCTGAAATCTCGAGGGTTCAATGGCTGGGGATTCCGGCCTGTGAATGCGTACAGGGTGTACATGTGCTTTCTGCGGCCCATGCTGGAGTATGGGTTTGCGTTGAGGCCAAATTCAGAGGCCTTCTTGGCGCCTGCCCAGAAGGTCCAGGACATGTGTTTGCGCCAGGCTCTGTCTTTTGGGAAAACATCCAGCACTGTGGCAATGCATCTGATTTTTGGAGTGGTGCCAATGGTTGCACGCAACAAGATGTTGAACGCGAGATATTTCTACAGACTGCACCACACTCAGGACCAGAGAAACACCACTGCACACATGTACAGGCACATGGCGGAGCGGGGGCGGCGGGCTCCTGCAGGATCCCTCACCAGGCTCACTCTGTTCACACCGGATGTGGATCTATATTTTGGGTCAGTGCCACGGAAGGCCTTGGCACAGATTCCGTTTGTCAGACACAGGACTTATCCGTATGACCTTGAAGTTACCAGATCTGAGCCCAAGAACATTGATGCTGTCGCTATGCAGAAGATGCACACTGTGTCACTTGAGAAGTATAAGGAAAAGGCCAACTTGACTGGGGTGGCAGCACCCCTGGTGGTCCCCCCTCACCGGGGGCCCTGCCAGGTGGTTCGTTCTGGTGCAATGTTTAACAGGAGGTGGTTGAGATGCCTTGTGGCATGGATGGGTGGCCGTGTGGCTTATCACCAGCAGTGCAAGAAGTGTGATGCTGAGCTGGACAGGAACCATGCCTTGGAGTGTTCAGGTGTGCGCCGCCTCCTGGAGGCGGACCACCCTGAGTGCGTCCCAAGCCTGGAGCAGGGGAGGGGGAACATCACAGTGCTGGATCTGCTGCTGCAGACTCTGACTTTTTGGGCACCATACACAGCCAATGATGCAGATAAGATCCCTCAGGAGACGAGGGTTGCTTCAAAGAAACTGGGGATGAAGCTTGCTAGGCTGATTGCAAAGATTCGAGTGGAATGCGCTGGAATGAGGGACTTTGTGGATGCTTCAGAGACCACAGCAGAACAGGAGGCAGATTATTTGATGGAAGCAGGGACAGTGGATGATAGGAGGGCGGATTTGAGGACTCGCATGCAGATGGCGCAGGTGCGGCGGCAAGCTAGGGAAGCCCTGCGTGCGCACTGGGATCCAGTGCGCAACAAGGGTTTAGGGAATCGAGGAACAGGTGGCTGGCTAAGGAGACTCAGGGAGTGACGGGGAAGCCGGACGGATCTGGATGGGTTGACTCTGATACAGAGAGTGGAGCTTCAGTGGGAGGTGAGTGAGTGTCGTTTCTGTTGCCTCATCATTTGTTTTCTATTTGTTTTTGGTTGTGTTGACTTTTTGATATTGAGCTGTTGTCTGGTTTAAGTTTGTTCCTACTGTTCTTTCTGCTTTCTTCCCTTCACCTTGGCCTCTTTGTTTTTCTTCTTCTTGACTCTCTCTCCCTCTCACATGTGCCCCCTCTGACCTCTTGGACTTTCTTTCTTCTCCTTCACACGACGCATGTACTTTTTTACTTTCAAGCTGCAGATTCCTCACCTTCGGGTTGGAGCGAATAATACACTATTGAAAAGTTAGGGGTTAGGGTTTTTCTTTCGTTACGTTCTTAACCTTGTCAGAAGACACGGTCGAGGGCGGCCTTCGCGAGGGCAAAGTCACAGTCGACCCCAGCGTCACCCTGTCTAAAC